>BQKZ01002104.1:0-34589 GCA_036244855.1 Temnopleurus reevesii
ACATCATTTGCTGCTTTTATGAACCTGCATATTAAATTTTGCCATTGTCTGGACAGAAAATTCCAACAAAACAACAAGTACAATCACGACATACCACTGAAATGTGTATTGATTCAATGGCACTTGTTGGAATGTGATTGCTGCTATGCCAGTTTCATGCCATTTCCTAAAAATTAATTTTCATAGGATAAATGCCAACATTTCTTAAATAGATATTCAAATTGGCAATATTTCCTCCACCCCTCCCTATTCTTAAATACATTGGGGAAAAATGATTAGGGGGTTAAACAAACAAAATAATGTAATAAGACTCAGAATAAATGTTGCAAATTTAAGCAGAGCAATTATGCTATTTGAATTTCATTATTCGATTTTGATTGCTGTTGATAAAGAATACAATGTCACGTCACATTTTTCTTACAGACTGTGATGGCTAAGGCCAATAGTCAAGACAAGAATGGAGATGGATTGATTGATCATTTTGGTACTGCAGACCAAACCTATGATGTATGGACGGCTAAGGGAGTTAGGTGAGTTTCATTCCAGTAAATTCCTAGAATAGATTTAGAAACATTGGATGGAGTACTGTACATCTCTTCTTGTCGCAGAAGGGCCATTTAGTTTTACATTTGTTATGCTCAACATTGCATGAATAGAAAGCTTTATGATACAATATTTTTCTTTCTTGAAATGTGATTGGTTCTAAAAGGACCCAATACTCTTGCAAATTTTCATGAGCATTTTCTCATAGTTTTTAAGAGGAGACAGGTCTGGTATACTCGTTTTTCAAACAAAAAGCAACAATTCTTTTATTACCGATTTTTAGTTGGTCTTCAATCTATTTAATTGGCAAAGAAAAGATCTTTTAAGGTAAAATAGATGGGTGAAAATTGCTTTTTACTCGTTATCATTACTTTACACTGACAATAAACCAATCTTCCCTTTGTACATGTAGTATCAAAGCATATTAGGGTCATCTATTTCAAACTACATTAGATATAGAGTTGTTGTTGAGAATTTGCAATTTTATTTCATGGATGAATATATGAATTTGCTTCTTTCCATTTCTCAGCGCATATTGCGGTGGCCTGTCCCTAGCAGCATTGAAGTGTATGTGTGAGATGGCAGTTATCTTCGATGATGAGCATGCGAAGAGACAATATTCAAACTACTGACTATATTTATACCAACTCCATTACTCTAATTAAAACTTTACAAAATCTATTTTTTATTCATTCTTTCAGTGCATATTGTGGAGGCCTGTACCTAGCAGCATTGAAGTGTATGTGTGAGATGGCAGTTATCTTTGATGATGTGCATGCAAGACACAATACTCAAATTACTAATTATATTTATAATACATCTATTATCCTTATCAAAATTTCATGAAATCTATTTTTATTCATTCTTTCAGTGCATATTGCGGAGGCCTGTACCTAGCAGCGTTGAAGTGTATGTGTGAGATGGCGGTTATCTTTGATGATGTGCATGCAAAGAGACAATACTCAGAGATTCTGCAGAAAGGGAAGGCTACTTATGAGAAGGAATTATGGAATGGTATGTCCCATAAACTACTGTCATTAAAAGAAGAGTCTACCCACAAATTTTATTTTCTTAACAGAGGGATTACCTTTTACTGAACATATATTGACCATTAAAAACAACTGTAAGTCAATAATATTTGTTTAATTGATATTTTAAATAATCACGTGACTGCTTGGGCTGTGACGTCACGGGTGCACAACTGAGATTTTTCGGCAAGTTTGCTCCGGGCCTAACCAAATTCAAGAAAATAAATAGGAATTTTTGGTAATTTTATTCTACTCAAATGTTTAAATAAAATTAGTAAAAATAATTAAATTCTTTTCTAAATTTATTTATTGGCATTACTGATTGCAAAAATAATAAAAAAGGATTTTAAACCAATATATTATCTAATGAGAGCGCACGATGTTCATCCGCGTTGCCCATAGACGCCGTGTTATAGCTTGTGAATAGCAGCGCACGCACGGATTGTTTACATGTTTTAGCTGAAATTTGGAAGCGATCTGTACTCAAACCTTCAACTTTCAGTGCGTAATTTTCTTGCAAATCTTACCCTAATCTTCGAAATACGACCCTAATGGAAAGTATGGACGATACTGACAGGACTCATGGTCATCGTGGGCCTGTTGCTTATGATTTTGCCCCAAAAAGATCGTCTCGTTCGCGTTCTCTGACAACTGCATCGCAGCAGACGCCGCTGAATACGCCGGAGATGGACTTCGAGTGCGAGAGGCGAGAAGTGCAACCACTGCCAGGCGAAGACTCTGCGGCACCAACCAGAAACAAGCGACCCTCATGAATGAACACTCCCGTCGATTGCTGGTGCAAATGTGGAAAATGTCACCCAATGCCCTATGAAGTAGAACACATTTGCTGCCAGGAACTTCACTTTCCAAAAAAAAAAAAATTAGAAGGACAGTCTTGTATTACACTTGACGATGAATTTGAGAAAATTTGTCTTACCCGTGCAGTGTTGGAGGTCGCTGTTGTGAAAACATGCTTCATGAACGTACGCGTAACGGACGCAGAAATAGTTGTGCACCCGTGACGTCACCACATCGGAGACTTGCACCTCATTTGCATAAATTTTTCTGGGAAATTTGAACCTTAAAATGGCAAAATAAGCATTATTTTACAAAATTGTGACGCAAAACCTTCGATTATGGGTAAAGTAAGGATGTAGAAAGAACATATGTCGATAAAATTTGTGGGTAGACTCTTCTTTTAAGGCCCGGGCACACCAAACACGGCACGGTATCATGGCACGGTTTTTACACGATATATCCCATGTGATTGGCCAATTGTTAAACATCATTTGCGTGGAGGAGCGCGCTTGCCAAAGACAACCAAGATACTGCGTAGAAACCGTGCCGTTACACCTTGCCTTAATCTGTATTCCATAGAATTAGCATTATGCCCTCTTGGCATCACATACATGTACATTTTTTACAGGCCTTTAGATTACATCAGAACCTTAGAACTTCATGCAACTTTTAGGCTTTTCTTGTCATTGGAAATTATGTAAGATCAGCAGGGTGCCTTTTGACTTTCATTGCCTTGTATTGTATTTGTACTTCATCACTTCAATTGGTTTGCTCTGAGCGCCTTGAGCATCTAATTAGGATGGAAAGTACGGTCTACAAGAACCATGTATTATTATTATTATTATTGTAATATATCTTGGAGATAATGTTGTTGAACATTTCATCGAACTATGTATTATTGATTGTTCCTAAGATTTGTTATGGCATTCCATTTCAAATGTGAATTAAACTAGAGCTAGCAAAGTTCTGTGAGATCTTTCAATTGCATCCATAATATACCAGCACATAATTTGAGACAACATTTTACACACTTTCTAAGGGGAAATCTTATCATGCAAGATAAATTCTCTGTTCTGATGTTACTGTATCGCTGCAGTTACAATACTCTACCACATTTCTTTGTTACAGGAAAATACTTCAACTACGACAGCAGTGACCAGAGCTACCACGACAGCATCATGGCGGACCAGACCTGCGGTCACTGGTACCTGCGAGCCTGTGATCTGGTCCCAGAGCGGGACCAGGTCTTCCAAGTAGACCACGTCAGGTCTGCGTTGCGGACCGTCTTTGAGATGAATGTGATGAAGACGAAGGAGGGGAACTTTGGTGCAATCAACGGGATGAGACCGAGCGGGAAGGCTGATCATACCAGTCTGCAGGGGGAGGAGGTGTGGGTCGGGACCAACTATGGACTCGCTGGTAACATGATACAAGAGGTAAGGTCCCATTCTTTATTTGGCTGAGAATTCTAACTATTATTCCTTGCCCATTTTTAATTTGACTGCATCAAATGATAAAAGTACTGTTTAAATTTATGGTTTAAAGGTTTATGAATAGGAGGAGTTTCATTATATTTGGTGACAGCACCTTTGTCTTTCTACATGTAGCTGTCTCCTCATTCTGTTACATTCTATATCTTCTTTACTCTGTATATGTTCGCCTTTACATGTATTTTGAATTAAATAAATGAAATTCAAATTAAATTTAATTGTCAAATAAAATTAATGAATGTTAAACCAGTTGTCTGATTAACACACAACATTCAAATCTGCAATGGAAGTGAACTTCCCATCACATTATTACTTATTCCCGGTGAAAACAATGCAGCGCCCCCATCCATTCTCAATTTACATTTGTAATCAGTGGTAAGAATGGATTGTAGTTTTTTAAAATGTTCATTCTTTCTTTGAAAGTTTTACATTCTTGTAACAAACACATCGTCTCTCTTTTGCAGGGTATGTGGGAGGAAGGCTTCCGTACAGCTAAGGGATGCTACACCGTGTGCTACGAACAGTCTGGTCTCGCCTTCCAGGTCCCTGAGGCCTACACAGCCAAGAAGATCTACCGGTCTCTAGGCTACATGAGGCCGTTAGCCATCTGGGCTATACAGTGGGCTGTGGAGAAACATGGGAAGGAGAGGGCTGAGCCCGAAAGCTAGATCATAACATTAATGAGTCGGACTTAAAATTATGCATTCCAAATGAAGGACTCTCTTCATGATTTTATTACTGAGATCCGCTAGACCATTCTCAAACCTGACTACCATTGTCACCCCAAGGAAATGAAGATGTAGAAGTTCAGGGTTCCTGCTTCACCTGGAAAACCTGGAAAATGGGTTTCAGTTTCCAGTCAGAGAACACTTGTTAACTTACTCGTTTGTAACTTGAAGATTGATTTGGTGAGACACCGGCCAAGATCAAAGATTTACAGCACACAACTTCAGAAGAAAAAAAGTTCTTTCTGACTTTTACACTTATATGTAATCAAGAAAGAAAAAGAGTGGTCACTTTAGATAGGTGGCCTTTATTAAGAAGTTATGTAATGAACAATCTTATCAAAAGGGAAGTAACATGTGTCAACAATAAAGACATCTGGTAACTATTGCAGAGATGGCAACCATTCCTGAATATGCATGATGTAAAATATTAGAATGCGGATGACGCAACTGCTGTACAAAAGTAAAAAGAACACGGCAACAATAATTGTACTGTCAGCCATTCAATTGCGATGAAAACCTTTAATTCATAAGAAAATACACCTCATGCATATTCTGGAACCGTTGATATATAGTCCATAGATACATGTAGGTTACTGCTTAGATGGTTTTTATTGTATTTGAATCCTGTACCAATATCTTCTCATGGATAGTGGACTTTCTACACAGCTTGACAGATTTTACACTCATTAATATGAAGGAAAATGCAAAGTAGATTGAATACCATCAGAGATATGTCTGCATCAAGAAGCAGATTCAAACTTGATGAAAGCAATTTACACTTAAATTGTAGGTTCAACACAAGAAAGGCTTCAAAGGTTTAAACATGAAAGGATTTTTTGTATTTGAAGGCATTATTGTGCAGATGATGAAAATAATGAAAATTCGAACAGTGATTTTATGCAAAGATTAGTAGTTTTCCCTCCATTTCTCATAAATCTAACGTTTTTACTCCCTTCCGTAAAGATAAGCCGTCCAAAATTTCATCCTTGAGTCAAGTGGCCTTTGTATACAGGATTTAATGATGAAAAGCAAGTGCCCTTGATATCTGTTAATAATGCCAACCTCCAAATCATTATTAATTTGGAGGAAAGGACATGATTTTTTATCATTCCAAACCAATAAGTTGTCGTCATTTTTATAACATTTTAAAGATATGCACATTTTTTTTTGCATAATCCTAATGGATTGTTATCTTCCCCCTTTTTATGAGCAGTGTCATAATTCTGGTTATAGTCTTAAAGTTTCAGAGATCAGCTTTTGACTGTGAATAAAGCTTGAAGTAGACATACATGCACTCAACCCAGGTGATTTGAATGGGTACCTGGCAGGAATCTTTATTCCTTGAAATGCCAAGTGCGCTGGTGGCTGCCGGGCTAAAGCCAGGGTAATAAATGCAAAGCGCCTTGAGCACTCGGCAATGAGAGTGGATACGTGCGCTACAGAAATTGCATATATTATTATCATATATTGTTAAAGCATTATTTTGTATGTTCACAGAGATGCCAACTGTTCCAGAATGTGCATGATGGAAATGAAATGTGAATCACCAAACAGCTGAGCCAAGTATTTTCTCAGGATACAAAGCATTTGGATATTGTTATCATGTATTCTCTCATGAGAAAATATTTGGTTCAACTGGTAGGTACATCTAATTCACATTTTAAATTAATCTCATGCGCCCCCCGGGTCAGAGCTAGGAGGGCGCCAATATTTGCTTGTCAGCTCAGCCAGGATGTGGGGCACCAAATTTTTGCTCAGCCCCCAGGGTATCAAAATCCTGGGTGAGCGCATGAATCTCATGCATATTCCAGAATGTGTGGCATCCCTGCAATAAACTCTTAATCATGTCTAACTCTGATACAAAATTAAGGTCTTTGCTTTCTTTTAGAAATCGGTAATGTCTTTAATATTTTTCTTAGGAACTGATCATTGCATGAGTTGCAATTTTTCAATGAAACCAAAGAAAAATGTCAATTTTTTTTGTAATACAGACCTCCCAACTGTTGTGAATTTGAAGGAATAATGTGACTGTTTATCATTTTCAACTCGTATTTACCGTGATTTTTTTTTAAGGTATAAATCATTATTTTTCTTCCCTTTTTTGTGGTATCCTTTTTATTCCAGTCTGATAGGTTAATGGCCTGACAGGAAATATTTTTTTTTTGCGGAATTGCAACGCAATATCTATGAATTTTAGCATAAATGCTACACAAAAGATTTGTATAACACTTTTTCACATAGAACTGTATATTAAAGTAAAAAAGGCTCCTCAATACCTAAAACAGCTAATTAAATATGAAGAATTATTACAGTGTACGTCTCAATAATAAACTGGCATTTATATAGCACATGATCAGGCGAACTGCTCTGTGCACTTCACATTATTATAGTGTCTCCTAAGTTCAAAGTAAAAAGTTACCGTGTAAACAAATACATCTTTAGCTTGCGCTTGTCTCCTTGTACATGTAATACACAGATGTCTGGATCTGCTTTATGCACAACGTCTCTAATCCATAAACATATTTACTCCCATGAACTAAATAACATTTATCAAAAGAATTTGGCTGCAATAAATAATGTTTCTTATTCTTTGATTACTTTTTGAGAACTTTCATGAATCTCCATCAAATTTTTCAAAAAAGCATATATGAAGATGTTATCTGGGATTTCTTTTAGGCATTGTGATTGTCAGGCTTTCCATATTTTATTGTGATGACAGCAATGTGTTTTTACCAAAGGTCTGTCTTTTGATTCCAGTAAAGTGTACTACATCACATACATTGTGATATACATTTATATTCTATATTTAATGAATTCTATTTATCAGATTATATGAACCATGTTATTAATTTTGATATGAATATTCAAATTGATAATAAGGTGTGAATTATATTGTTGCAATGTTGTGCTTAAATTAGAACTTCTGTTATATATTTCATAATCATGAAGTGCCTGTTATAGATATCTTTATTTTCAGTTTTTAATGATGATGATGATAGTGGAATATGCCATTATATGATGATTGGAATTTGTTCATTTGAACGTCATTGACATGTACAGCCAACATTTTGTTGTAAAATACATTGATTGTCAATGATTAATATTCATTCATTGATTGTGATTTTTGTGATTGTGATTTTTGATGGAATTTTATATAAACAATGAAAACTAGGTCATTATTCTGCAGGCATAATTTGACTCATTTCATTGTGAATATTATTGTTGATTTTTGTGTACAACATGCATTCCAATCTGGGAGTAATTCAGCATTAGAGAGAACTAGATACAATGTAGTCCTCCCACGATGCTCTTTTTGATGTGCTCTGTCGTTCTTTATGAATTCAGAAATTTTTACTCTAAGATGACAAATCATTGATCTGAAATCCAGCTCTTGAAGATATTTATATTTGTGTGAACTGTCATTTTCATCACTGAATGTTTTAATCTACTTTTAATTGAAAGTAATTTTTATATGTAAAATATAAATGAGCGTATGCTTGATTTTAATTTTTTTTTTTATCATAACGCACTTCCGTCTTGAATGCAATGTACTTGATCGAAATTGCTATTATCATATTTGTGTTTGATTAGTGGTTTTATTTGATGTATTTCTTCCATCTTTTGAATCTATATATTTATTGAAAAACACAATATATATTGAAGAAAGATAATATGTTTTACCAATGAATTGATTTTAACTTATCTTTTTATTGTCAATAAATATGGTTGAGTACTTAACACTATTTGTATTTTGAAGCGATATTTTGTTAGTATTCAGTTTTAGATGTAAGTGTCATCAATCTATACAAGAGAAAGTGATTTTTGTCTGCATACAGATTTTTTTAAAGAGAATAACACAGTTAGAAACTCGTACATGTACTTATAACTCAAATAAAGAAGCAGCTCTTTGTACTAAATATATACTGTGACCAAAAGGGATAAAGGAATGGGACAAAGTAAACATTTATTCAAGCCTTCACAATTGATTGTACTCTTTTACCATCCTGACATTGCAGAGTTTTAACGCTGAACATGTTGATCTGTCACAAGAAACAATTTTCAAATATCTTGAAGTATGCAGTGTACATGTATATGTTCGCATCTGAAATGATGGACCGGTCTCATTTTGAGGGTCATTTCCTTACTATTTTTAGAAAGCTACAGGAGGTTCCCCCCCCCCCTCGTCATTTTTTCTCTTCGCTCTCCTTTGGCGTCTCCACTCTCTCGCTCCCCCTCCCAGTCTCTCTCCCTCTTCCTTTTTTGCTCTTCTCTCTCATTTGATTTCTTCATCCCCCTCCCCATCTCTCTCTTAATTTCTTTTTAAATCTTCCCTCTCCTTCGATTTTTCTACTCTCTATCCTCCTCTCAGTCTCTCTCTTCTCTCTCCCACCCTCTCTCCCCCCCCCCTCTCTCTCTCCCTCTTCATTAATTTCTGTTCCCTCTCCTTAAATTTCTTCGTCTCCTCCCGTCTCTCTCTCTCTTCATTTATTTATCTTCCTTCTACGTTTTTTCCACTCTCTGTCCCCCCTCCCAGTCTCTCTCTTCATTCTCGCTCTTTTCTCTCTCCTCCCTCGGTCTCTTGACTCTCTCTCTCCCTCTCAACCACTCCTCTCTCTTTCTCTTTCCCCTCCTCACTCCCCATATTCCTCTCTCTCTTCTCATCTGCTTCCCTCCCCAAACCATCTCGTCGTCTCTGTTCATACATCTGTTCAGATCTTTAATTCATTAATAAATAACGAAAATGCATTCATCTTCATAGTGACAGTGATTTCTCTTTTTTAATATTCACATCAAGTAGATCCAACCTCTTTGAACACTTGATAAAGAGACACAATTCAACATTCATGTCCAAATGCAATACATAAAGACTTATAACCACCCACATACACATAAACAAAGAGAAAAAAATACTTGTAACATCATACAATTAGTATTTACAGACTCGCCATACCCTAGCATAATGTACATACTCAAATATAGAAATATGTAGAAACATACATACAGGTACATGTACATGCGTGCAAAAAACAAGTATAAAGTAAAAGTGACATTAAATAAATCTGAATTCATGGCAAGCTAAAAATACTTTTCTTGTCCCACTGAGATACACTGCATAACCGTTCATGAGATATATGTATTTTTATGTGGAAACTTATTCTATTTTTCTATCAATCTGTATTACAAACATGCCAACCCCAACTGTATATCTTGCAATTTGTTATCCTAAGCACATTATTATATTGGCTTTAGCAGTACAGCTGCAAGATGCATAAGCTCTTTCAAGGAATACATATCACCTGGGTTGAGTGCAGTAAAATGTGGATGAATTTCTTGCTAAATGAAATTCACATCATAAGTGAGGCTCAAAGCACTGAAAGGTTAGAGTTAGAACCACAGCATTATGACGCTTCCACTTATTTATATGTACCAGGCAATAGGCAAACAATACTATTGTGGGTTGACACCCCTGATACGATTAATTTCTTTGGAAAGATGGAAGAATGAATTATTCAAGACCAGAATTGAGTTGTTCTTACAAATTTAATCTACTACATTTTATCATCATAAATAGAGGGGATTGGAAGCTCAATACTGCAAATCAAATAATTCCAGCAAAGTAAAATATCAATTCAACATAAATCAAAATACTTTTTAAGGAGAAAATCATTAATTGCAGCAAACTCCACAAATCTAAACAAAATCTCTTTTCCTTTGTAATGTTTACGGAATACATTTGTTCAATTATTCATCTATCAAACTGATTTTCAAGGCCATCACTTATCCTTTATATCCATAGAATTTAAAATATAAATTTTCATTCAACTAATTATACATTAAAAAATTGCATTTATTTTCTTGTTTTCTACAGTTACTTCAAATTACAATCTTAGGAATTCTCTTAGAAAGAATTTATTTTAAATGAAGTAATAATAATGAATTTCTTTCTTTTTATCAACATTACAGGTCATTTCTTTTCAAATGTACCATTCAATGCTGTAACTCAAAATTGAAAGATAACTTTTGTTGGTGATGGTGATTGTGATAATGGTAACGATGGTGAAGATGTTGATGATGACGATGATTGCAATGATGATGATGATGATGACGACGATGATGGTGACGACCATGATAATGATGATGATGATGGTGATGATAATGGTGCGATGACAATGATTNGATGATGATGATGATGATGATGACGATGAAAATGATGATGATGATAATGGTGTGATGACAATGATTGCTGGAATTCAAACCCACCGCAAACTCATTTACAGATACAGTAAAAACCTGTCTTAGCGGCCACCTGCCTACAGCGGCCACATTAATTGGTTCCCTCCAGATGAAAAATGCGTGTCATGGAACTTGTCTATAGAGGCCACCTGTCTACAGTCGCTACTTTTTTTGTTTCCCTTGGGTAGCCACTGTAGACAGGTTTGACTTTATCAATTGAATTATTTCAATATGAATGATTTTTGTGTTGGGTAGATTGACTTTGGTTTGACTTTATTCATTTTTACTACTACAACACCACGCGTCCAAACGCATTGCTTTAATTTCATAATCATCCATACAGAACCCTGAAAGCGAGCTAACTTGTTTTCTGTACCCCAATACAAACTGTTTGCATAGTGCCAACAAAATAAATGCAACCAAATTAGTGCATAAGATACGGAATTACTAGGTCATTCAACACATTATAAACAAGTCAATCTCCAGCTTTTCCATGAAGAATATACTTATAACTATATTTGTTAGAAAAATAATTAATTCCCCAACCCCTGTTTTCATGGGATTCCATCCTACAGTGTACATATGCTACACAAAATCACAACATTTTTAGGAGTGTCATTGTAAATACTTCTGCTGTTGTAATTATAAATTTAATTACTCAACTTTATCCTGTGCAAATAACACTTGAATTGGCAACTATTGCAACTGATTTATGCTTATGAAAATGCCAAATGACGTAAAAACAAAGTGCCCGTAAATTTCAAAAGTGATAAATTTCTGAAAGTTCTCTGATAAATTAACTATTTCGATCTTTGAACCGTTTTTGTTGTATATTGACTCACAAGCATTTCATTTATGCACAAACACTTTGAAAATAATTGCAAATAATGCATGAATGGGCAAAATGCAGCCTCAACAGAAAGGTAATATTTCATGAACAATTCCAAAACATCAGTATTGGGAAGAAAAACATTTCAAATATCAACACAGATTAGCTCAATTTCTCATGAAATTTGCTGAGAAAACCTATCATAACACTGACATGATTTTATAATAGAAACATAAATTTGTGTCCATCGCAGACCTTGTATACGAAACAGATCAGCACATACACAAACAGACAAAGATAACACAGACATGATAATAATAATAATAATCAATTACATCTTGGAAACTAAATAGTATACTTAAATATATAAATATATACATGATCATATGTAACATACATACTCAATCCGAGCATCTTTTGTAAGCTCTTCTCATTTTTTTTTTTTACTTTTTAGAAATCTCTTACACCACCACATCATATCTTATGGTTAATATAAATAAGCAGAAATTATAAAATATAGAGTATTTTCTTCTCTTACAATGATGACAGAATACTATCTTTCTTCTCTTTCACACATACATGAAAAATAGCTCATATTTTTTTGACACTTTGTTTTGTATCGACTAATACTGGAAACTACGGTGAGGTCACATTTAACCCTATCTATACATTTGTAGCTGAAAACAGTGGCATTCAGAGAACTAGAAGGCTTTTAATCCATCATCACAGAAAGTCATTATATTATAATACAAATCAAATGTGTACATTTTAGGAAAGAAGGAGAGCTGAATGCTAAAGATTTTTAATAATTTGGGTATGGTTGTATATCAATATTGCTTTGAGCAGTTTGATATATTCTGGTGTGTGCCTGAAAGTAGGGTGTCAATACCAATTTTGAAATTGAAGATTATTCCTCAGTTTCGAAGCATAATCTAAGGTAGATATTAATCCAAATAAAAACGACAGGTGAATTAAATGGAATGAAATCTACAATCTTTAACACATACCAACTCTAATCCGTTTTCATAGACTTTGAAGCTGTGATGATGGAATAAAATATTGTGTGAGGATGGGTTCCCTGACAAAGCAGCAGAGTTTGTTCTCATAAGTTTTATTTTGCACCTACCGGTAGCTCTAGTTCCAAGCTTCTCCTATGATTCATACCAACTGGCTGAAGCGCTACTATTGCATTTTGATCTCCCTCCTATTGAAGACCTCAGAATATGTTGTTTTTTTTTCATTTTGAAACAATTTTCTCTTGCATCACCCACTCTCCCTCTCTCTCTCTTTTCTTTCTTTCACTCACTATCTGCAACAATATTCCTCTATCAAATTTTCTCTTCTTTATTCTCTTCTTGATCTTCTTGATCTTTCATTTAAACAGTCAAACCCGTCGTAATTGTTGCTTGCCTAAAGGAAACATCATTATAAATGATCATATACACTGCTACCCTCTTGATAGAAGTGTGTGCTTTAGAACCTGTCTATAAAGATAGTCCATCCACAACAGCTTTACTGTTCCCATTGGGTAGCCATTAACAATAGGTAGCTATGGCTGTATTTAATTTTGAGCTTTTAAATCTGAACCTTCATCTGTGTTATATTTGGCTTTTGTCTACATTTGCAAGATTCATCACTTTGGCTTTGAATTGTCTGAAGAGATCTATTGCAAATGATGCAGCAGTAGCCCCAATGTCTATGGAAATATATTTGAATGTATTGTACAAACTCATCTCCTCTCTGATACAGAGCATACCATGGCTTCATTGCGAAAAACGCTTTGCCATAAAAATCTCTGGTAAACACTTAACCAGTGTTTTTTCCTGCGTTAAAGTCTTAATATGGCAGAATTGATAACTGAGCCTGAGTCTTTGTGGCAAAAAGTTTTTTTTTTTTTTTTATTCAAATGGCTCCAAGTAGAAATATTGTGACGAGAATAATAATGAATCTTCATGAAAGAGAGAATTTTCCACATCATTGTTGGATGGCTACCCATGATTACACATTCTCAAAAAAAACCTTAAAACTCTTTGCTGAAAACCATTGACACTAAGAGGCATTCAGAAGAGTGATGAGAGTTAACCACTCTGTAGAAGTGTTCAACTGAACATTACATCAATGGTAGACAGCCAGCAATAGCTATATCCATACTCTGTCCATGTCGTAAGAGACCTCCTCTTCTGAAGATTCTGGGTGTGCGGCAAACCTCTGTACCATACCAGAACCATATCTTTCCTCATGCCTAGTAAAGATGTTAAAATCTATTTCAACGTCACTCATTCAGAACAGATTCCGATCTCGAACGTCGCTAAAGCTAACTGAACACCAGCTTCCTGAGCATATGAATGCATTTTACGAAGAATCCATCCTACAGAACTCAGTCCGCAGAAAAGACAAAGAAATTGGTAGAAGTAGACAAGTGGCCTTTCAAGCATTCTTAACGGCTCTCGCCCAGTAAGAAATATTGCCAGATATTCTGTAAAGAAATGTAGAACAAGAGGGTGGATCTGCAAGCTTGCCATAGCGACAAATTGCGACAAAGAATGATGAAATCCTTGATATTGGTTGCATAAAAACATTGCTATGGCAACTGTCGGAGAATGAGTGCTTGTTATTGTGCTTCATGAAACCCGCTCAAATTGCCGCTCATGTATGCTGAATAGCAGCAATGCAACTTTTATGTATTTGCTAGAGCCATTCTATAGACTTGAATCTTAAATTTTGTAGTTTTGTCAAATTCTTTGTCCTTACTGCTTACTGTGACAGTTCTCTAATCATCACTATCGCTCTCGCTATCCTCATACCCACTGAAGTCGATGGATCCCGGGAGCTTGTCGGCACGCTGGGCGTACTCCACCAGGGCAAAGTAGCAGAATTCGTACTGATCTGGAGTCTGGATGCTGTAGGCACGCTGGGCTCTCATTAGACGCACGGTGTTGCAGACGTCGATCGTGCCGACGTCTTCGAGACGCGCTAAACTGATGTCTAGTGTGCAGAAGGTACCTAGGATGCAAGAAAAATATTCAAAATTGATCAGTTAATTTTGATTCGGTCAATATTTTTTTTCAGACTTGATATCAAGTTTGACTTTATTGCATCAGAAAAAGTTAGGCGCTCTATACAATACATTTTAACTCAAATTTTGTATTCAGTGCATACTGTAAGTAGTACATACTGTAAGCATTGCATTCAAGTGTTCCATTAAAATAATGCACTGCAATTTCAAAACTTATCTAGATCCACCTGCTCTGCAGAGAACCAAGATAGAAGGACCCAATGATGTCTTGTCCACTCTCCCCCCTTGCTCCCTGACCACAAATGCATTGTACTGCCTAACCTCGTCCCATCACACCCCATCGATCCCTCACACCTCCCCTCTGCCCCCATATCATGATCTGTATACTCACCTGTCCTTCCAATCACTGCACTGCAGTGTACCACGATAGGTGGACCACCGGGGTGTTCCGTCCAGTCATCCCCCATCTCCTTCACGGACGTTACCTGGTACTGCCTAACCTCATCCCATTACACCCCACCCATCCCCCCTACATGCCTCCCTCTGCCCAATATCATGAACTATATGCTCACCTGTCCTTCCAATCCCCGCACTGCAGTGCACAACGATGGGTGGGCCACCCGGATGTTCCGTCCAGTCATCTCCCATCTCCTTGACGGCCGTTGACTGGTACTGCCTAACCTCTTCCCTGAACTCCAGCATGGCCAGCGCGGAGCGGGGCGTCCCAAAGTCAGGCCAGCTCGTGAACTGGAAGTGCGTTATTCTCCTGCTTTCTCCAGTCTGTATGGCATAAGAAATATACATTGTTGGCTTGATTTACTGATAGAAATAAACAAAGTAATCACATTCTATGATACGGTCAAGTTGAGGCAGCAACAACTCTAAACCCTCTGAAATATTTGGTGAGGTGAAGTGTGTCATCTCAGCTAAGACCTAGGTTGTGTATCTTAAAGCTTTTTGTAAATCTTTGCACTACTCTACAAACGACTGATTACCATTTCCTGCACCCAATGACAACCCCTGGTGCTGAATCGCTCATGAGAAAGGGTCACCAGTCATTTGTAAAGTTGTGCATAGATGTACTAACAGCTTCATGAAACCAACCCTTGAGGGGTGTCCTGAATATTTCACTTTTCATAACCGCCTTAAATGCGTCACCATAAGCACCACCTCCCGTTGAAAAGAAATTTTAAAAAAATTGAGGATTTTGACTAGTAGATATAGGGATGGGATCGAGAGGAATGGGTCATTTCACAAGAGAAATTACTCTTTTCAAAAGCACAGAAAGTGAATGGCAAGAGAAAGAGAAGAAAGGCATTCTATGTTACTCTGGAACACAAAATTACAGGGTATAGAGAAACGCTATTGCCAATCAAGTACACACATCCCTTTATCAAGTCCCCAATGAAAGAATAAGGCAATTTCTATATTTTTTCTCTCTTATAAAACGCTATTTCAGAGTAATTGATTGCATAGCATGCAGCAGACAAAAGCAGATAAAAACATTAACCGGATTTAATTAGAAGTGAGAAAAGTTCCTTGGTAGAGTGGTCATTGACATTAAGACTTCCTCTCGCCCACACATTAAACATTCTCTGCATGTTTAATTCACCACAGATGCCTAAGTCTGTCATGTAATCCAAATTGAAGAAGATTAAGATAAATGATATTGCAAAAATATGGTTTTGCGGTAATTTCCCTAAATTTATTTTGTACCGACATTTAAGGCTGTCAGTATACCTAACATTGAAAAATTTCATAACTATCTGTAAGCCCAAATGTCTGGTTTGGTGGTTATACATTATAGCATAATTATTCATTTCTAATGGAAAGTCTAATTCTACATCATTAAACGTATACATTGATCCTTTTCCTTGTTGGAAAATGACGGATATAGTGATCGATAATGATGGATATGGTGATCGGTAGTGATGGATATTGGTATTGACAATGGTGATTAGAATGGTTAAAGNAGTTCCTTGGTAGAGTGGTCATTGACATTAAGATAAATGATATTGCAAAAATATGGTTTTGCGGTAATTTCACTAAATTGATTTTATACCAACATTTAAGGCCGTCAGTATATGTACCTAATATTGAAAAATATCTGCAAGCCCAAATGTCTGGTTTGGTGGTTATACATTATAGCATAGTTATTCCTTTCTAATGGAAAGTCTAATTCTACATCATTAAACGTATACATTGACGGATATAGTGATCGATAATGATGGATATGGTGATCGGTAGTGATGGATATTGGTATTGATAATGGTGATGGAGGCGTTGATAAAGATGATGATGATGATGATGATGATGATGATGATGATGAGGATGATGATGCGAGTGGCAGTGGAAGAAGTGATATTGATGGTTGCCATGATAATACTGATGATAATGAAAATTTAGATCATGATAGTCATGATCACAATGTTGTTGATGGCAATGTTACTGCAGTACTTCTTACCGTATTATTATGAACCGTCAGAACCGTTATGGTGTAATCTCTCCTTGGATCCACCTCTAAATTAGCAACTGCTATCTTGCCGTACTCTCCCGACGTACCCTCCTCAAGAGGCCAATACTGACCGCACTTCAACCTTCCCCTCTCCACTGTCCTCGTCGTCATGACGATTGTTCTTACTTGACTCTCCCAGATCATAAGCCAGAAGTCGCTGAAAGTCTTTGGTAGTGGGCCTATCAATAAAAAAAATTAATACTTATACATTTTCTGCATCTTATTTACTCTAGAATCTTAACACATGAAATGGAATTCTTATATATGTATGCACGAAATACAGATAGAGAACAAATTTATGCATTTTTCATCCTTCAAACTTTAATATTACGAAGCGGTAAAATATTAAAAATTGTTATTTGTTACCAATAAATGTAGATAGCATTTACTGCAAAATAATTGAGGCATCAAATTTCAAGAGGCAACCAAAACTGAATACTTCTAACTCTATAGTTTTGGATATTTGATATTTGATGAATAACTATTCACAGACAAGGGATCTCTTAACATAAAAGTGGTGCTCGAATGCTTTCTGTAGACAGAGTTTTGGATGGTAAGCTATTTTCTTTGAATAATAGCTTGCTAACCTGTGGTTTTGATTGACAGAGGTTTTCTACCAACACTAAAAATAAATATATTCCACTGCCATTTAGATAGCATTATGGTCGACAACAAGACATTATGTACCATTCAGTATTAATGGGACTACATACATACCCTGCGTTGCAATGAAGGCATTTTTCTGCTTGTATCCATCCATATAGTTAGCATTGAGGTAATCTGAGTAGGGGTCTCCATTGAGAACGGGTAAAAACACTCTGGAATGGTCGTAACAGAGGACATCGGCGTAACGGTTCTTGTGCACGTTCAGTCTGTGTCTGTAATGGGAAAAGCAAATGCAGAGCATAAAACAGTTTGAATTAATCAGTCAAGAGAAAGTTTCTGTAATGGAGAAGACAAATACATGTTAAGAGAAAAAAGAAGAGTTTGAACTACTGTGCAATCGCAATCGGTAATATATGGCAATGGTAATATATCAAATGGCAATCGGTAATATATTGAATGGAATACAATGAAAGAGGAGTGAAAGTATTATCTTATGACCCTGATAACATCAAGGCAGCTGTCAAGGTAGGTGAGGGAGGGGTGACAAGGTTTCTTTCTTATGTCGGGAGGGGGAGCTTTGAAACTCTTCATCAACCATTGCCAACTTTAAGCTCCTTGCGATGCTGAAATAGTACCTATGATTTTGATGATCCTCATATTCTACTATATGACAGTACTCTTAATCAGTCAATTTGGAGAATACAATAACAGAAAAGGGAGAATCTCCCCTCATTTTGCCCAAAGGGCCGCCATATAATATTCCCTCATTAGAGGGAGGGTCAATAACCTTGGGCTGTTGTGTCATAAATGACATAAACCCGTGAAAACCACTGATATGGTCACACTCATGCCCCTCTCATAGTCGTGCATTTGAACAACAGCAATTCTGTGGTTAATCGGCTCTAAAGGGATGTCTGGCAGGGGTTGTGTCTGTCACCATTGCTCAGACACCTCAAAAGTCACCTGTGCTAATTGCACTGACAACCAAGTGACTAGTTCTCTCCAGGTATGACAGCAGCTGCGTTATGAGAGCAAATTCATGGCCATCAAGATAACTCTTCTCACTTTCAGCCATTGAGATTCAAACATTTCAGTAGCTTTCCAGAACATCACTCGCTAATTAGTTCATGACACCCCCCCCCCCCCCCTTGTGCTAATTGCACTGACAACCAAGTGACTGGTTCTCTCCAGGTATGAGGTCAGTTGCTCAGGGAGAACGACTTCATCAAGATGACTTTTCAGTAAATTTCTCAATTTAAGCCAATAAGATTTGAGCATTTCAGTAGCTTTTCACAGGATAACCCGTAAACATGTTCATGAAATCTATCCCCCTCCCTGATGTATCAATTGCATTGACATCTATCCAATTTGCTCTGTCCAGGTAAAACAGCAGCTGCTTTCGAGGAGCATCTTCATCAAGATGACTTTCAGTCAATTTATCACTTTCCACCAATAAGATTTGAGCAATTAAGTAGCTTTTTCACAGAATGACCAGTTGATCTGCTCATGAAAATCCCCCCCCCCCGACCTGTCTTAATTACAATCAACATTTACCCTACTTTCTCCGTCTAGGCATGACGGCAGCTGCTTTCGGAGGGCAACTTCATCAAGATGACTTTTCAATAGTTTTTTGTTTTACTTTTCGTTAATCAAGTCTGACCATTTAGTAGCCTTAAAAAAATCACCTGCTTTTGTGATCATGACGCCCCCCCCCCTCCCTCCTTATTGCTCTGTAAATGTATGATGGCAATTGCTTTGGGAGAGCAATAACTGCTAACTTTCATCCAATTAGATTTGAGCACTTCAGTAGCTTTTCACATAATCGCAGGTCAACTTGCTCATGAAGCATCCCCCATGTTTGAGTGCCCTAGCAGTACCCCAAGAAGGAGAAAACAATGGGATCAGCTCTGAGACATAAGTTGAGAAGAATCAGACCAGTGCACTTATATTGACCTATTAGTCTGCATTCTCTGACTTTATCAAGTACCTGGGATTAAGAGGTGACACACGCTCCGTCGACAATTACTCCTAAGTTGTATTTTGTTCAAAATATTGGGTAAGAATTAATGCAATCTCACAGCAAATTTGATCTCGACTTATTCTGGAGCAATTAAATATGATTGAAATACATATATGAATAGTCCCAAGATTCTATGTAATTTGAAGTTCACAACTAAAAGGCACTCACCTGGCCCTGGCAGGAACAAAATGCAACTTACAATGATCAATTGAATTTTATATGATTATGATGATAAACAAAATATTTAACACGCATGGGCCAGCTAAAAGTTTGAAATGATAGCATCCAAGAGAATCCTAAATGAACTAAAATGGGAACATCTCCTAACAAGATGAATATCACTTGACCATTCTCTGAGTTAATATCATGATAGCTTTCAATAACCATTCACCAAGCAATTAAGAAGACAGAGCTTTAATCAGAACATTTAGAAGTGGGAAAGAATATCCCTGATGCGTCGGTCATTGACATCAAGCTTGCTTCGCACATTACCCCTTCCCAACATGTCCTACTTCCCTGCGGATCCCTCTCTATATTAAAAACCACTTTGTTTTAATCCCTCTGCTACATTTATTGCTTCAAGCACACCAGAATATATGGTTTTATTCCTCGTTAATACCTCCCCTACTTTCCTTTGTGCTATCCCCTTCCCCTTCATGGGGCACAGATGTGGAACAGATGTACCCTTCTTCATCATCCTCCTCCTCATCCTCATCGTCATTACCCCCTCTAAAAACATGAGAGCATAGCCCACTTCACATGTCATTCATACCAGCCAGCCTTCAGGCTTGCACGCATCACGATATACCTTCTAAAACCATGAATATGTAACCAGTATGTGCATTTATGCATGAGGGAATTCAAGCCGATCAAATATTCACCAGGAATTGAGAGAGTAAGCAGGGTTTTTCGTCCCGTTCCTCTTTTCGGGGCAATCTCGTTTTCAGGTGTTTGGCGGGGTGACTCATCGCCGAATTGACGAGATTTTCGACATGTCACTCACTTACCAATGCAGAGATGGATGCCTGCATACAGCATGCATCCCTGGACATTTGAATTGCAGATTCCTCTCAAGACTCAATGATCTATACTGAGACATAGCATGAAACATTAACAAATTCAATATTGGAAAAGACAATGACAGACTACCCCTCCGAGGACCTGAAAAACGAAAGCCCACTTGCAACGAGCATAAATCACTGTCATCTTACAATATTCAATGTACATACAGCATGTAGCCCATTGTCAAGGGGACGGCTCACTTCTCCAGGTGAAAAGCAGTAAATCAAGATGATTAATCCTTTGTTTACCAGCATGTTCATCAGGGGGATGATTTCATTATTTATGATTCATACCACAATGGAAATCAACCCAACCTACTTAGAACATTCTCATTGCCCCAAAATGCTTTTCTTGCCAAAATGTTAACATTGTGTACTTCAGTGTCCTCAATTTGTAGATACATTCATTCTTTTTCATTTCATTTTCAAATCTTTAAGGCTATCATAATTTCTAGAAAAAGAAATTGTATCATTAAACTATTTGAACTCTTGCATGCACATGTACATGTGTGTTTTGTCAACATTTCAAAAAAAATCTTCCCAAAGGAATATATATTTTTGTATTAAAAAGACAGAAGCATAAATATTTGCACTGTTAAATGAATGCATGATAACGCCATATGATGTGTAACAATTTTACCAGGCAAGGGTATTACAAATGATTGTGTTTTTAGTTTTAAAAAAAATTATCTGGCGCAATGAGAACGTCGCACAAGCTAGCGGCAGAACGCCAGGTCACCTGGCTAACGTCACGGGTACACCGAGGATCGGTTCCCTGAAACAGAGGAATGCAGGGGGGTGAGTCAGCCCCCCTTGGCACCTGATCAAACCTACCACGGGCATTCCCATCCCACTGGAAACGCTACATGACAGGGATACCTCGCGCACAAAGCCTACAATGGACCTAGTCTGCAAGAAACAGACCCTACTAGGCTTTCGGTGTGTGCATGCGCAGAGTGTGTTCACAGGGTATGCATTGTGTGACTTCATCACACAGAGCATTGTTCTTTCCTACAGTCTCTGGCTAAAGCAATGCAGTGTGACATATAGTGAAAGATTGCATACTCTGTATCATACTCACATCAAAAGCCTAAAGTCTGTACTTGCAGACTACACAGAGCCCACAGTGGACCCACTGAACTGGTTTGGGAGTAAATTGCTCTAGTTCTCCGTCATTTGATAATGCCATGTACCAGTACAAAGTGCCTGATTGGGCAATGCTTTGTCAAATATGACATCAGGCAGCGCTATTAGAATGTCAATCCAAATCAATTTGTACCTTCAGGGAACACACACAGTCAGATTAAGTCTAAATCAAATATCTAGGACAAGTTCTATTCTTGTTACAACGCTCTGACATTCTATCAACATTTTACTGTCCATGCATTTATTGTAATAATTTTTTCTGTCCTCCGTTAAATAGATCCTGTTCAAATTCACACAATTTTAACTTTAAAAAATGAATCAGCAAATATACTGTTTATTTCTAACCTCAACTTGATATCAATACAGATGCCTGACATGTCTTATAGAAAAAAAAAAGATAGTGCAAGGGAGGTATCATTAAATGAAGTTTAACCCTTAGGATGTGACAAAGTTTGACAAAAGCACACCCGAGTTGTTCAGTCTGTGGCGAAAGGCTTCCACAAGAGCCCAGATTGCAAAGGACTCCCAAAATGAAGCCAGCTTTTCACCTACCGGTAAAAAATACTGGGTCTTATTTAGCAAATACATGTACGGAGATTACTTTTTCAGAATGGAAAACACTTGAACATTCCTGAAACATATTCACTAAAAAGCCATGAAATAATAAGATGTAAATAGCTTTCAAATTACATGACGTTATCAATGTCCTCAATACCGGCGAAGCACGTTCTTCATGGGGAGGACGCCCACAAAGCATTGGCCCACTCCCAAAGGGTCATTTTCTCATTATTCATTTGTTTCACCTTTATACAGAAAACTTCAGAATTCATCTTCTTTTTAAGTCCGTTAATATCTGAGAGAAAAAAATAATAAAAAATAATTACTTATTGCTATTCAGATGAAAATTCTAATAATTCCTTTTCTTAATACATTAAACTTAAAGTCCTATTATTCAAATCATTGTTATTATAATGCTATGACTGTTTACCATTCACAATTTAAGTTAGATCTTACAAGAAATCCTTGGCATGTTCCCAAGCTCTGTACATGAACTCTTGTGATTCATTGAGCAAGTCTAGGGCAATTATAACCGCAAAATGTAGTCAAGGACTCTTCAAGATTTCAAAGAATATCAAACACCCTGTCATTTTACCATGCATTTCATCACGCACAAAGACAAGTAATGTTTCATTTGGCTTCAGTGAACAATAAAATACTTTTCTTTTCCATCTTGAAATACACAAAATGAATAGAACAAAAAGAGAAAGGATGTGTAACCATCATTCCTAAAGCTTAATCTGAACTGCAAAGAATTGTTTGTTGGGACATTCTGGCATGTATTCCGATAACTTAACTTAACCCAGGTCTAAGTCATTGTTCTTTAGACTCTTGGTTTAACTTTTGAATAGCTCGGGTCTAAATAACAATGACTTAGTCCAGGGTTAAGTTAAACCTCGCTATCGGAATATGGGCCTCTAAGTCTGTAAAATCATCAATGAAAACAAGAGGCTCTTCTCATTGTAAGGCTATATACAGGGGNATATACTGGAGTAGGAATAGTCACTTAACTTTTTTAGATATATTTACCCATAATAACAGCCACCTTCTTTGAATAATAAATAATGGAAAACCTCCTGCCAAATATTCATCTTGCTATGAACCCATGTCAATATTTGTTATTATTCAAATTAATAAAGATATTAGTAAATACAGTCAAAACCTGTTTAAAGTTTATACCACCCAATGGAAACACATTGGTGGCCTATATAGATAGGTTCATCAATACAAATTCTCATCTGGAGGGAACCAATTAATGTGGCCACTTTAGACAGGCATTCATTATAGACAGGTGACCACTAGGACAGGTTTGATGGTAAATCTTTTAAACACTGTGCAGGAAAGGTGAGTAAATCAATAACAAAGAAAATGAAGAAATTATCTTGAATGAATGACCAAAACAACCAAACAAACAACGAAACAAACTTGCAAACCAGAATCTAAACAGCACACAATTCCAATCTGACAGATGATTACAGGGAAATATTCATTGACCTACAGGAAATATCCGTCTGTCATGATGCAGATCTCTTGCAAACGTTTTATCAACTTTTCCAAAACGACAAACAATCAACAAATAGACGCAATTACTGAATAACAATAAACAGGACAATTCAGATTAATATAGCTTGATAGGTGATTATTACTGGAAATGTTTGCTGACCAGCAGGAAATATCTGTCTATCAACCACCTGATTTTCACCGAAAGTGTCATCACCTCCTGGCCACGGTTAAACTTCCCCTCTCTTCCCGGTTATCAATTTATTATTTTTTTTTTTACTTTCGACGAACTCTGAATGATCTCTTTATCACGACTTTATGAAGGTTTCACAGGCGCCCGACCACGGAAAATAGTAAAAACCTTGGAGTAAACAAACCGTTACCCTGCCAGGAAACAAACCAGAATCTAACCTACATGTGATACAATGTTGGGCCTGGGAGTACTAGCTAGCACCACACTGTGTATAGTGATTCATACTGAGTGGACCAGGCCGAGAAGTTCAAAAGTTTGCCGACACCCTCGCTGCTTCAACCGACCTGTCAACGACAACTTGTTGCATCTCTTTCTCAATAATCTTCCTTATCCCACTTGTATCATACAAACAAACAATAACCATGGATATGTGTCTATTTAATCCAACTTTTCGGGTCAGTAATGATGAGGGGGAGGTTCCTTTCGTTTTTATTTACATCAAATGGTATCTATCAACTCTAATCAACTATGTGCCTACTCAGAATATTGCAGTAAATCACAGAACCAGATGTGTGACCTTTCTTGCTCTTAATATTCGTAAGGCTGCTTAACCAACGATGACATTATAGACACTCTGTAGACTATAATTTTACAAGCATGGGCGGGAATCTGCAACAAATTCTTTTATTGGGGCAGGGTGACCTTTCGGGGGTGGGAAAAAAGGTCAAACCTCCTTCTCATTCCAGAATCAAGTTTTTAGATAATAATTTCAAGAAATTACATGTAAGAGGCTTCAATCTGCTCCATCTTTTACACATAATTCCAAATCACGGGCAGCATTAGAGTGCACTTGGCATAATACACCTTAAACTTCATCTTCTTGAACATTTTCAAAGTGGCATGTCTACTAAAATATTCAAATTTATGTGTGTTTCTTGCCAACGAACATACATGTAGTTAAATCTCTTGATAACAATAAGACTACAATACTTGGAATCCAGTTTGCATACAATACTTGTTGCTATGCCGGGCAAGCTTTAGGCTTGTTGCTATGTCAAGAACAACCTTTGTGTACAAAATTTGCATCTATGTGTAAACCCGCCTATTGGGAAGAATGCACACTAATTGCAGACATTCTTCAACCCTTTGTACTGTGAGAAAAAAATTCCAGTTGCACTGTTAGTCGAGACAGCCGATATCAAAATGTAGTCATCCTAAACCGTTAAAAAACTGACAGAAATCACTTAATCAAAACCAAATAGCTGCCACAGTATGCCCTGCTGTTATATGCTAGAGATCACACTGATCGATGATGGTGATGATTGTGCTGTTTCTTTAGAGAGTTTGAAAGTGATGATGGCATTTTAAGGAGGGAAGATTCTCCATTTACGAAAGTGACCTAGGACAGTGAGGAGGCGACTCACAGGGGGTCATCCCCTCAAAAAAAAATTTAAGAGAGTTCTGTGACTCTATTCTCTCTACTAAAAAAAATAATAGCAACAATACTAACACTTTTAACACTTTTCCGAGGAATACCAAGCAGAGTACATACAATTGTCTTGCATTTAGATATAAATTTCGGTGCTATCAGTAAAAAAGGACAATAGTGTTTCGTTTCAAATTTATTACTTCTTTCGTGTGACACTAATGTATTCCTTCACTTTATTCACTTTACATACATTATTTACCGCTATGTTAGGCAATCTTCAGGCGAATTTTCGAGTTATCAGGAACAACATTTTTGTTGAGAACTTAATTTAAATCAGTGAGTATGCTAGTCTGTTTTCTGTTAACAAAACATTCATGAATGTTTCAATCCAATAGTTGAGTAACAGAAACAAAATTTTGTTCTTGCAAATCACAATTCCTTGCTCAAAACCTTGCCCTCTTTAAAAAAATAAAGGAAAAAAAGAAATACTACATGTATGTTAAAAGGACCATGTTTCCTACTTGTTCCGTCATTGATGAACCATTTGGACATAGATGTAGACACATCCATAATCGAGGATTGTGAAGCAACATAGACTTCTTCGGAGTAATGATCTCATAAAGTGAATCATACGCGATCTGGCAGTATGGATGTATTTATATTGATCGCCAAGTCTAATTCTCAACCAAATTACCAACCCAATCATCGTAAGATGCTTCTAAAATCCTCGCACTGAACAAATTATGAGCTTTCCCCCAATCGGTTCCAATTTCTGACTCACACGATCAATGGTATGAATTCTAATATCATAGCTCATAATCGAGTCTATTCCATTTCCCCAATATTCTAACAAAATAAATAAGATAAGATTCCTTTAAAATTTAAAATTGATGACAAATCATCCTCCAAAACTCTTCTCGCCTGATAATCTAATCTAACTCCACAAATCTCTAACCCATGATAACGATTCATTTTATGTACCCAGCAGAGGCAGAATTGATCAGTTCCGAGTTCTCCCCCGTGCTTATTTCCCTCAACGAAAATAGCTTACCCCAAGAGATGGCTGAATATCTGAAATCACTTGCAAATTCCTATAAATTCAACCCTCAAAGTTGTCTTGTGATTGCGTATCAGTGACGATGTGCGGATATATGCTTAGACTTATGGAGTCGTTCACAACATTTTCACAAGAATACAAACCATGCAATTTTTAAGATGCTGGAGCTTCTTTTTTCATTGCCTCACATATTATGCACTGATACAATATGTTTACATAAAACCGTACAAAAACATTTCCATTATGTCATATTCGTGCAGGGATTCCAAGTGCACATCCTTAGCACATTGATCATGCTGGCAACTTTGAATTAAATTAAAACTATATTTTTTAACAATAATAGAGGGTTTCAAGATGCAAATTTGGGACAATTCTTTTCTTCAATTAGAGTCATAAAATTTTAATTGATAATATGGCACATTTTTCAAAATTGCAAAGCATGTGCAAGGTATTGACCACCTCCCTAACTGTAACTTTTGTTGAAGCTTTATGACCCCACATTACAACGGGGGCCACATTTGGGCCACTTACAACTGACCAAAGATTTGGGGATTTGAGGAGAGAGAGCATACCAAAATCTGGAGTCTGAAGGCATGATTTTACAATACTGATCAATACTTACTTTGATGCATAGAATGTTCCTGCTGGAGGCTCGGCCCTGATGGCTGCATACTCCTTATAGATCCCACTCTGCCTCATGTTCAGTATATATGACACCAAGGCTTCGATATCCATCCCGCTATCCGTCGGCTGATGCACCGACTCGGTGGCGGAGAAAACTGGCAGATTGCGATCCGGAACCGGGGGTGGCGAGTCGTTGGGTCTGGGGCGAGGAGGCTTGGGAGGGGGTCCCTCTGGGATACCGTCACTTTCAGTGTCCTTTCCCGCGATTTCAGTTTTATCTTTCTCCTCGGCGTCGACGTCCTTGTCGTCGTCCAAACCGTGAAACCGGTGATCTCTTAACGAGCCATTGCTCCGAGAGTCTGTGATGAGTTGGCCATTACCCGTACCATTGGCGCTATCGCTGCTGCTACCATTTGTTTTCATATCCTCTATGCTGCCACGGATAGGATCCGACGCCGTCCCGCTATGACTCGATTGAAGACTTTCCGTGCTACCTCTATGGCTAATATCAACTATGAATCCGGCTGAGGGTGAACCTATATCTGGGATCCTATCGATCCGCTCTGGGGCATACAGTTCGACTGCTTTCTGATTGGCCTCTAAGGCCTCTGGCGTGTCTACAAGTGCATCGCTGAGGTCGCGTGAATTACGGTTCTTGTCGCTGTTTTGGTCCAGACATGAGTTGAGCCAATCGAGATGTTTCACCTCAGCGGTTCCTCCGAGGTCCTTTGGTAACGATGTTGCAGGGAGGTATCGACATAGTCTCTCAGCACTCACAAGGGTTACCTGAGTATTACATGAAAAAAAAGAGAAAATATAATGATTATATTGATGCAGAAGCGGAAGTTTGACCAGAATTCCTTTATGTACATTGTATTTCTGAATTTTTGGGGCTTTAGAATTTTACCATGGCATTCTGTCATCCTCGTAAGGCCACATCAGTAGCCCTGAAAAAAAAAAACCTGGATCAAGGAAATTTATCACCGACAATAGAAAAGACAGCATAAAATAACACAAGAAATATGGAAAGAAAGGGATTTTTCATTCATCATTATTATCATTCTATCTACAGTCATACATGCAGGAATAAAAATGGGAATGTAATACAGGAATTCAATAAAGTATATAAAACACCATTGAATAATTATTGCTTACATAAATTTTGCACAAAAAGAATCTCTCATCATTGGTTAGTGGGGTTAAGAATAATCTATCGAATAGAAAACCGTGACACATAAATTTACACATCTTATGATTGAGAAAATACATACATATTCAAAGAGTAAATCATTTGTTTAAATGCACACAAAGATAGCAATAATTATCATAATTGCTCACTCTTTAGGATAACCCATTAATGGAAAGTTTCAATAAAATATCTTAAGCCTAGAAGCAAAAAGGTCAAATGGACTACTCAAAACAGTTAGGGATCCCCTTTTGATTGTTTCGCTTCACAATGGACTCATATTTCAATATGTAAACAAAGAGAGAGACATCAAAATGAAATCACACTTATGTGTGAAAATGATTACAGCCTGTTTGATATCATGCAACACAGTTGCTTTCAGGATATTTCTAGAAATAAAGATAGTCACAAAAACATACACATTTAATACAGATTCCCAACTTTTTTAAGAGTATGAACTTACACTAAATCTACATTTTCAGAATAAATTTGATTGCAAAGTATCATTATTTTTTAAACAAAAATTCTAGAAGGAAATTCTATTTTGTTAATATCTTTTGGGAGCAAAGAATGCATACAGGATAGGTTATATCTTACTGGATGGAAGGTATGCAATATCACTCATCAATACTGTCAAGTGGTACATGTACCTAGGATAGGATAGACTATATAATGATAGAAGCCATTTTCTAAACTTGAATTTTATCCCTATCTTACCTCCGAAACATCAGTCACGAGAGAGGTACTTACACGGCTCCCAAAAGACAACTTTTTCAGAAAAGCATTCATGATGCGTGCAGTTCTAGCTTTCGATGGCATTCCAAACAAAAGAATATGTCCACAAAAAGTCAAACGTTCTAGAGAAAAATTCTATCTCCTGTTCATCACCACCATCATCATGGATGGTTTATGATGTAGAGGCAAAGTTCAGTGCACGACTCGATTCTGTGATGGCGAGTAGAATTGCATGACTATATAATCACGATCAATGCTGCTCAGTAGTTGATGGATATTTAATGTCTCCTCAAAACAAATATAGAGCAATCGAATCAACTTTACATCAGAATCCAATCCGTAAAAGATGAAGAGATTTTGAGACACTATACGTAAGAAAAGTGATACATAACGACTGTTGAACGATCCAATATATAAAGTCGACTCGTAACCATGAAAATAGATGCTAAGAGCATTCAATTACAATATGGCAGGAATTTTGTTACATCAGAGATAGCTTCAATTCCAATCCCATGAACCCATTGAGAAAATCGGAATGGTTGCACTCCTGAACAACGTGATTCAAATCCAAACGAGTAATAACTCTTCCTGTCTGCCGGCCAGCGTAGACTAAAGCAGACGTCCCGGTGCAACTGAAGTCAAATGACAAATGAGCTACGCATCTGATCATCTGCTTCTACAGTGGCATTGCGCTAGGTAGGTAGGATTTTAAAGCAGTGGCGATATGTAGATATGACACACACTCACACACACACACACAGAGGCATACATGGTCTTGTTCAAGTACACAGTAGGGTGCACCTCCGCTCAATTAGGCACAGTGTGCGATCGCTATCTTCCTATTGGTGTTCCCTTTCTCCATTCTGAATTTTCACTCTATCTGTGAATGTAAAGATGAACATGAGATAGGTACATGTATCTAGTATTCATTCACCTAATGGTGTTAATTTATTGTTTCCAGTATTTCCATTCTAGACATTTCTCACATCAACCTTTCTCACCGACTTGTACATTGTAGCTTCAACAAGTTTTGTTGATTGTCCCCTCTTTCCCTCACACATATAAATCCACAGAAAAACATATTTAAAAAGAATTGATTATTNTGTTTCCAGTATTTCCATTCTAGACATTTCTCACATCAACCTTTCTCACCAACTTGTACATTGTAGCTTCAACAAGTTTTGTTGATTGTCCCCTCTTTCCCTCACACATATAAATCCACAGAAAAACATATTTGAGAAGAATTGATTATAACAGCCCTACATCTTTTTCTCTTTCTTTATTTTTGCTATTTGTTTGCCTTTTAGGGAGGGGATGTCATGTCATTCTCTATCACATCCTTTTCTTCAACCATATCTTAAATCCTTCATCCTCTGTATCTGACACCCCCCCCCCCTTTTCTCCCTGCTTCAACGCTGCCTCTTCTCCTCCACCCCCTCTCCTACTCAACCCTCCCTTCCAACCCCACCCTACATGTAGCTTTCCTCCCTTCCTCGTCCCTTATTCCCTCTATTCCCTCTCCTTCTTTCCATTCAACCTCTCTCCTTCCTTCAGCATCTCTCCTTCCCACCCAAAACTTCATTTCCCTCTTCTTTTATATTTACATACCTATAGATCTCTCTATCATCCTCTCTTAAAAACATGAACGTCCCATTCTCTATTACCACTATTACATGTACGTACACACCTCTACGGTGTTATCTATGAGGTGTAATGAGACATATCCTACCAATCAGGATGTACCTTATATGGCAAGTATGATGATTCCCTATCTCTATCTACCAATCAAATCGCTGCTTTCAAAACTGATCACATCTTTAGTTGAAACAATTATTGCTTTATCCCAACATGGGTGAAAACTGATTGACAGTGCTTTACCAAGATGCTTTGGAAAAAAATTCACGTGCATTCTCGGTAATCGATCACATCGTGCCTAATGTTAAAGTATCGTACAATTCATACAAATAAAGCATAAAGAGAGTTCCTACACCATACTATACATAGCTAAAAAGACTTCTTTTACATGATAAAATATGTTTGTTGATATTACAGAGAAGTAAACATTCTTGTAAGTACATTAGAGTTCCTAGAAACACAGCTCTTACTGCCGAAAAACAATAATCAGCAGCTTTGAGAATTCTTATTGTAATACGGGCACAGGGAATAATTTTCCTGGTATGGCGTTGCACTTTGCTATGCTAGCAGGATTGCTATAGAAAGAATATTTTGGTTAGCAAATTTTTCACATAGAACTGTACAATGTAGTATTGAAAATGTTTCCTCGCTGTCTATAACTGCTAATCAAGTATGAAAAATAAAATTATTCCCTGACACATGATGATTATTACAAACAAAGCCCAATAGGCGGGTTAACTTATATATTCAAATTTATGTGCGTTTTACGTAGTTACGTGGTATTCCATAGACCGGTTGATAACTACAAGACTACACTAATTGGAATCCAGTTTGCATACATTATTACTTGTTGCTATGTCGGGCAAACCTCAGGCAAGCTTTCTTGTTGTCAAGAACAACCTTTGTGTTAGAGACATATGCATAAAATTTGCATCTATTAGTAAACCTGCCTATTGAATGTAAGTTTCTACTCATTGTTCTGTCATGCTTGGCATTTGATATGAACCTTGAGAGTAAACCCAGCATAAACTTTACATGATTATGTTTCTATTTCTAAAAAAAATTTCTATATTTATTCCATGCTCAATGCCAATGTCAATTCATATTAATGCTGCCATGGAATGATCCATTTCATTGAGTCCTTTCTGAAAATATCTAGTACAACGCGGGTTCATTCATACTGTAGATGCAAATTTTATGTGTTCTTTATATCAAGGGTTCGAATGAACAACCTAGAAGCATTCCCGAAGCTTGCCCGGCATGCAATACGTAATGTATGCAAACTGGATTCCAGGTATTATAGTTTGATTGTTACTTAGTGGTTTAAGAAATATCACATCACTAATGGGGTGTTGCTCAAAATCAACTGCAAATCAACTGCACCTTTGCCAATTGTAACACACATTTTCATTCGCGCACGGTATGCTCATTTTACAAGACGCGCATGACACAATGATTTTGATTGGCACATTCCGATCAACTGCAACTTGTGATCAATTGCAACTTTTGAGCAACACCTAAGTTTGTTGGCAAAGAAGCATGAATAAAGTTGAATGCAATTAGTAAACCAGCCTATTGTTGATAAGTCAATGAGTGCTAGTCTTACTTATGCTTCTATTATACTGAAAGAGATGAAGGCTGTGCCATTTTTATACACGAATTCTTCCCGCGTCTGGACTTAGCAAGGAAATCTTCTTCGGTGTATCATGAGGGTGTTTCATCAAAATTTGTCACACAGACAATTAGTCAGCGCTGATAAATTCCTTGATTATGATTGGATGAAAAGCATTATCGCTGACAGTTGCTATGGGAACTGTCGGAAAATGACTCCTTGTCGCTGCGACAAATCTTGATGAAACACCCCCCTGGTCTTATTTGGGGACAACTCACCACAATACAATTTTTGTTAATGGATAACAGAATAATCTATAAGGGTTCACCATGGTTCTTTCCAAAATACATGCAGAATCAAGCCATGCTATCTTAAAAAAGAAGAAAATGTAAACAATTTTAAATGAGGAGTTGTCCGACATGACGTCACAGATTCCTTTGATTTTGCCGATCACATGAATCCCCATCAGCTGAAGGGATCGTCATACCTTTGGGAATTTGAAGATTCATAACTTTTGAAAGGGTTGTCCAATTTTTTTTAAGTTTTTAGGTTGGTCCTTTTCTTCATTCAATGAGAACGCAATAATTCTAGAGATTAGTTCCCCTTTAAGATTTGTGATTATGTTTTTCATAGAAGAGTAGGCCAGGAAATAAATATTTCAAATACAAAGTAGGTGATATTGGTATTGCCTGGTGAAATCATTGATATCAGCTACGTATGAGATACATGTGTAGGAAGAATTTATGGAAGAGGAACGTGTTGAAACCATATGATAGAAAAGCATAGGCAGGAAATTTAAGCTAAGGGATAACATACAACATATCTGCAACACATTCCTACTTACGTAGGCCTATTTATCATTTAAAACCTCCTCCTCAAGATTACCTGTTCACACTGCAACTCATTGTACAGCTGTAAGTTAAAATACATGTACAGTGTCTCAAGACAAAAACCAATCGTGTTGTTCAAAAGGAAAAAGTAGATTTCAGAGATATTTGTGCAAAATTATCAATAAATGTTTGATGTTTTAAATTTGTTCACACTCAACTTGAGCTGTCCTTTAATTTCTTTCTTGCATGAATTTTCAGAAAAGACATGTGTTTGTATACATGTAGCTTCTGAACACACACCTAATCCTGTTTGTTGTAGGGTGTGAGTAAATATGAAAATATCAAATTGGATTGTCTTTTGTATATTTCATCCAACCATGATTAACTAATTTTGTAAATGACGCCATCTGAACCGTGCAAACGTTGTAAGATCAGCGCAACATTTTGTATGACTTCTAAAACATTCCTAATCCTAAATTTTTTCCAATTCATCCATGACTTCTTTTGATCATTGTCTTGAAGGGTTTCTGGTTATCTTTAAATGTCAAAGACATTTGCTAGCAATCTCAAATCATTTCAATCAGTAATTTCACGATATGTAGAGACCGATAGATCTGTGGAAAAATCTCATGCCTGACATTCTTTTTTTTTTTTTTTTTGAATGAAAATATATATATTGTTTTACTTCAGGAGGTACTAAGGTAAAAAAACTACAATTCAAATCAACCAAAATAACTTTATCCAACATGACATTGGATTACTAGTTCAGGAGTTAGAAACAAAATAATAGCAGTATCACAACCAACTAGCTAATTGTTTTTTATTGGGGGGATGGGGGCCTAACGTACCTTTAAACTAATACATGTATAAATATCCTCATCATTATTCCACTCCTCCTCCTAACAAATGATAATGGTGATGATAATGATGATGATCAAGACCATCATCATTTCATCTCCAATATTGTCCATACCCTGTTACATCACTCTAAAAATTTCTATCTTTTGGCAGCATCTTTTGTTTTCATGTCATGACTCCCTTTCAAAACTCTCATCATATACAACTACATAAAGGTTGCTTGAAACTTTCAAAATCTACGTAAAACAAGACTGATGATATATTAAAATAATGTAATTCAAGCATACATTTGTGGTATTTCCACAAATTCAAATCTTTATGAATTGACGCAATGACCCCCAGAACTCCTATTCCCTTT
>BQKZ01002104.1:44132-55769 GCA_036244855.1 Temnopleurus reevesii
AAGGCGAGAAAAGAAGAAACTGGTGTCAATTGTACTTGCAATGAGGTAGATGAAGAGTGGAGAGTGATCTTTATCATGATTTGAACATTTCTTGCTTTTCTGACAGTGACAGAAAATACAAGCTTATGCATCAGTCTGAATGTTCGAGGAACAGAAAAATGAGAGAATAAATACCATACATACATTCTGTGTAAGCTACGTAGGAGCTTTTCAACATGATTTTAACAAGAAAATCTACATTGCACAATATTGTAATAATGCCTAACTTCAATAAATTACTCTTCTAGTGGTAAATCATTCAGGATTATTTCCAATAATTTCTTTTAAAAATACAATTTTTGGAACAACAAGTTTACTTTCCCCTCTGTAACTGTAGCAACTGATGGTCAGACAAGCAGCCCTAAAAAATACTCTTCCTCCCCCACATGAAACCCAACCTCCGGAAGACTTTCTTAGAATAATAAATAGCATAGATTGAATTGCATACAATGTTTCAAGTTGTTTTTAATTTTTCTTTACCATCATGCCGCAAGCATATTCAACATATATAGGCTACACCAAGCATATATTTTAACTCCTATAATTGTTATGTATTCTGACATGTACCTCTTAGAGGGATGTTCCTATGAAAAGACCTTACGTCAGAAAATGTGTTTTCCGTAAATTCATTTAGAATTTATGTTGTTGCATTATCAGAAAATGTATTTTGGAGAATTCCATTTAGGGAGATGACTTTCTTGCTCATTTGATAAAATAACAAAGAAAATCTCAATATAGCTTTCCAGCCTACAACATGACTGCACAAAAAGATATTTCTTGTGAATAAACAGCATTAAAAATATAAAGCCAAAAGGAACAAAAGAATATGGTGAACATCCCAATAGTAAAATATCATAATGCTGGTCTAAATTATATTAAATTATTTTTAGACTTTGTAATCAAATTGGCTAACAATATGCGTCATAACAAAATGTTCTCTTATTGTTCCTCTATTTGAAACAAGCTCAAAACAAGCATTAAAAAAGAGACAAATCTTTAACCTACTCGTATGTAAATTCTAAATGAGAAAAGATACTCCCTACAAATTAAGTATATTTTCATATGAAATTCTACTATTAAATTCTTTACATGTAAATTCTTATACATGCAGAGCGCTTAGGGAATTCTCATGAAGAGTTGATAAGCGCTATATGAAACTGTTCATTATTATTATTATGTATGATTAACACATAAAAATACAGTACCGCTAAATCTTCAGATAAATTGGTACTCTAATCACTTTTTTCTTAATACAGCAAAAGGTAGATTGCAATGCCTCAACCAATTTGCATATTAACTCGTAGAGCAACAAATTTCCACCTGCCCCGCCATCAGACTGAATTACCTGAAATGAGCCAAATTTAAAATAATCTTTAAATATATTGGTGATGATTGGGTGAGAAAGAGGTAAGGGTGACTCATTCCCCATTATCATCTACAGTTACAGAAACGATGAGAAACAACAAAAAACCAGAGGGGGAAATACATCAAGAGTAGTCAAGGGACGAAAGAAAAATCACCGGTAGCATCCAAGCGACTTGCCTCGTTTGCGAGCGTTCCCCCGTTCCACTCCGCGATGCGTAATATCCTGTCGGGAACGAAATTATCCTGATGTCCGAGGCATTTTCTTCCATTTAGGCTGCTTCCCTTTGCTCGCTTCCCTTCTCCCAATTGGGGGCAACCCTCGAGTTTTCCCTTTTTGGGATATAATTAGTGGGTGAAATTAAAGCTATGGTATCAGATCCTATTGCTTTGGGCTGTAAGTGTGAGAGTATAAATTTACATGCGTGCCCAGTTGCATATATTCATAGGCTATCGGTTTCCCACAGTTCAAATAATTTTTGGGAAACCTTTCGACTGGCACGTATTCCAAACCAACCCATTTAAGAATCCTAAACATTTCTTATATTATTATCATCATCGTTGTTGGACGGGTTATTTCCAACAGCAATATTAAACCTTGAAAAGGATGAAGGTCTATAAATATCCTTGTCTATTTATTCCTCAAAAGTACCATCCAAATGGGTGTGGGAAATGAAATGATTGTTATTGACACAAAACCATGGTCAAGGCTGATTGTTCACGTCATTATTCCAGAGTCCTATTTCTCTTTCTCACCTTTTGCAAAGATGGGCCAATATGAAGCAATGAGTTCAAAATTTGTTTGTTATGACAATACTGATGTCATGACTTTTGAACCCACCCTTTTTTAAAATAAAAGTGTAGCTTGAAAAATATTCCAAGCAAAAAGTATAGAACTTTGAGGAAAATTAGTCATTCCAATCACAAATTTAAAAACATCCTTGTGGAAATCTAATCTCTGAGACAAGCAAAGAAAGAGATAATTAACACTGAAAGTTTTTTTCCGGAATAGTCTTAACTTACTCCTTCCCCTCCCCATATGAATGACAATTTGGGAAATAAGAGATCATATTTCGTGACATTGTAACAATGTAAGATCAATCTATTATGTCGCCATAAGCAATATATCAGTCTTCTAATATATTCAAATTTATGCACGTTCCTTTCAAACGAACACAGTTACGTGGCATTCCTCAAACCAGTTCATAACAATTAAATGGCGATACTTTGAATCTAGTTCGAATACATTATTTGTTACTAGATGTATGTTGGGCAAGCCTCAAGCAAGATTTCGGGTTGTCATGCACAACCTTTGTGTAAAGAGAACACATTAAATTTGCATCTACTAGTAAACCCTCCTATTAGAAGAAAAAAATAAAGAAAAAATCTAATGCTCTCTGCAGGAAGTAATCACAATGTGTTTATACGCAATAGAAATTTCAACATAAAAACCTTGGCAAAACAAAACATCCTCATCAATTACATTCACAGCTCCTGCTCTAATTCGCCCCTCCCTTCACAAGGAAAATGGAATTATTTTTGTGACAACCAACATATGACCAGTAACAAGGGGGATATAATTGCATGCTGGTCAAACAAAATTATTATCATGCTCAGACAATTTTTGTGTCATCATGTTTTGGGAAGCAATCATTTGTTCTTTCTCTTCCTCTCTCTTTTTATACATCAATAAATATATTTTTGCCCCTCTTTTTTAGAAAAATTTTAAATCGTTGTCTCTTTTCAGAAATTATGATCCCAAATTTCAAGGTATCTTTCCGTATATGCATCTACAACACTAACTATATTTCTTAGAATAAAACTAGTACAAGGTAAATAATAGAAAATTATGTGGGACAACATGAACTTTAAAATTTTGAACAAATTCTCAGAATTTCAATGTAAATCAGTGAATTTTTTTTCCCCAGACGATTCACCAATTATCTTAATTCTCTTTCTACGGCCTCTATTTTGTTCTGCTTGTTATAATTAAATATTGTATTCATGCTTATTTTGCCATATGAACTATTAAAAAGAAAGAAACCTCAGTGGGTCCACCTGATGATTTAGCAGATGAATGGACATTTCACCTGTTAAACCCAATGGGTCATCCTTCAACACTCTCACTCCGGCTCCCATGGATCTTCAATGGAATCCACTGGCAATATAATATTCTATATTTATTTGTCTTGTCACTTTACATCTTCTCCCATTCCCATGTCAGAGCCTCGTCTGTCATCAAGCAGTGATCGTTGTAAAGCCTATTCATAAAAGTAGAAGACAAACTCATTCAACATCGGCCTTGAAGTTGGGTTGGGGTTTTCATTATTTTATTTCAGTAGAAGAAGGGCTATTTGGACCATTAATTTTGCATAGTTCAAGTTCTAGATCAAGTTAAGAAACCTAACCAAATAAATTTAACCACTTAGAAAATGTATTTTTCATAAGTATTCAACTTTCTTGAATTTCACATGGAACAAATTTTACAACAAATCTCGCAAAAGTGGGTGATAACATATGTAACAAAGTATTGTCAGCTCATGCTTCAGATTTAAACAAAAAAATCACTAACTACCCCCATTCCCCTACAGACTTCCTAAATAGGCTCCAAAGGTCCAGAACAAAACAGTTGGATGCCCACAAATGCTATTTTTGAAAGCGAGCGTCTGTTGATCTAAAAAAAAATCTTTTTGAATAATTCACATAATTTATTAAGAGTAGGGAGGGAAGCCAAAGGTTGTCTGGAAATAACCTTTCAGGTAATATTTCACAAATGTATCTCTGATTTTTCAATTTGAGTGAAAAGTATGTTAAAAAAGGGTCAGGTCTGGTAAATTTCAGATTCTCAGTTGGTCGAGGGCATCCAAACAATTGGGGGGGGGGGGGAAGGGGGCCTACCTAATCTAGGAGTATGCGTCTTTGACATATAGATGACCACAACGTATTTGGTCCAGGCACAACAAACTTGGCTCAGACTGAATTAGGTCTGAATCTATCCAGGATCAGTTAGGATTCCAAACCTGTCAAGCACTGTGGGAATTTTACACACCTTTCCGGTTTTAAAGGTAGGGAACAACTTTTGCATCATGGCAAAGACCCATGTGGAGGCGTCATGGAGTAGTGGTTCTGACTCTTGCCTTTCAACCAGAGGGTCATAGGTTCGATTTCCACCCATGGCGTTAATTTCCTTCAGCACGAAAGTTATCCATATTGTGCTGCACTCAACCCTGGTGAGGTGAATAAGTACCAGTAGGAAAAAATTCCTTGTATGCACTAAGTGCTAAATGGTAACCGTGCTATAGCCGGGTAATGATGAACAGAGCGCTTAGAAACACTTTGTATTAAGCGCTATATAAATGTTGTGTATCAATATCATTATTATTATCATATGATGTGAATGGTACATCTCCTACACTCAAATACTCCAACGCGAAACACCAATTGTTGATTTGAATGTAAGCTCTTTGAAATAATGAAACTTATTGAGCCTAATCTTTCAACTTCATAATTTGGTGGAATTTTCTTGGAACTTCACATTTTTATCAAGCAAAGTGGATTACAAAATCTTACACAGTAGTGTATCAGAACAATCCCATCTTGCAAACTTTCAGAATTTTTTTTTGTCATATTTGTGTTTCACATTCTAGGAATAAATTCTATACTTCAAGATCTATAGGCTGATGTTCAAGTTACAAATTAGTTTTGCTTTATAGATCAACCAAAGATATTTTAAGCGCAGCCTAACATCACCGAAAAGAAGGCATAACGAAGTTCATACCCAAGTTGATTTTGACTATTTTTAAAANCATATGACCAGTAACAAGGGGGATATAATTGCATGCTGGTCAAACAAAATTATTATCATGCTCAGACAATTTTTGTGTCATCATGTTTTGGGAAGTAATAATTTGTTGCAGTCTTTCTCTCTCCTATAATATAATGGCATTAAATATTTGGCCCTCATTTTCCACATTTTGTCTCCTTTTGTTCACACTGTCTCCCTTCAGAAATTATGATCTATCATCTCAAGCTATCTTTCTATCTATATGTATATTGCATTATAGGTGTATGATGATGATGATGGTCTCTTGTATAGCGCCGGTCTCCGCCTCAGTTGGGCGCTCATGGCGCTCGAATAACTCAAAATAATGTCTCACAGATTTCAATGTCAGTGCTATGGTTTATCTTTCAGTCCAAGAACTCCCAACGGTGGTATGATGTGGTTGTTCTTGGGACGACAAGGGAGTGGGGAAAAGATAGGTCTTTAGGTAGGACTCAAAGGTTGATTGTGTCTCTGCTCTCCTGATAAAGTGGGGAAGGCTATTCCATAGGTCATTATACACGTATTATACACAGGTCATTATACACGTATACCCCTCAAAAAGGAAATTTTTGTACAGATTTGTCATGATTATTTTGGAAAAATATCTAAAGGGAAGAAACTACAGTGGTTCTACCCTATAAATTTAGTGGACGAATTAGCATTTCACCTCGTAAACCAAATGCTCATATTCCAATAGCAAGGTTTAATTCAATGCACGTCAAAGTCATCGCTATTTACACCATTGGTTTAACTTTTGAATAGCCCATGGGATGTTTGATGAAGCTTGTCACAGTGACCATTGGTCAGCGCTGACTAAATCCTTGATTTCGATTGGATGAAAAGCACCATCTCTGACTGTTGCAATGGTTATTGTCGGAGAATGACTGCTTTTTGCTGCAAAAACTTTCATGTAACGCCCTTTAAGGTCTAAATAACAATGGCTGAGTCCCGGGTGAAGTTAAACCCCTCTATCCGAATACAAACCTATGGGTCATCCTTCAACACTGTCATTCCAACTCCCATGGATCTTCTATGGATCCACTGGCGCTGCGACATTCTATATTTATTTTTCTTGTCACTTACTTCTTCTCCCATGTCACAGCCACATCTGTCATCAGGCAGTGATCATTGTAAAGCCTATTCATAAAAGTGGAAGACAAACTCATTCAACATCAGCCTTGAAGTTGAATTTGGGTTTTCATTATTTTATTTCAGAAGAAGACGGGCTATTTTGACCATTAATTTGCATAGTTCAAGTTAATGTTCAAGTTCAGAAAACCTCATCAAATAACTTTAAAAATTGATATTTTCGTAAGTATTCAACTCTCTTGAATTTCACATGGATCAAATTTTACATATACATGTATATGTAAAATCTCGCAAAATACATGCAACAGCTCAGCTCATGTTTCAGATCTTTAAAAAATCAATTACTACCCCCTCCCCCCTACAGAATACGATCCTAAGGTTTCTTTTTGCCTCATCTGTGTAGATAGGGGTTTTTTAAAAATAAAGATGACCACAACATATTTAGTCCAGGCACAACAAACTTGGCTCAGACTGAATTAGGTCTAAATCTATCCAGGATCAGTCAAGATTCCATATCTGTCAAGCTCTGTGGGAATTTTACACACCTTTCAGAATTTAAAGGTAGGGAACGACTTTTGCATCATGTTTAAAAAAGACCCGCATGGAGGCGCCCTGGTGTAGTGGTTCTGACTCTCAGCTTTCAACCCGAGGGTTCTAGGTTCGAATACCACCCAAAGCGTTAATTTCCTTCAGCAAGAAAATTATCCACATTATGCTGCACTCAACCCAGGTGAGGTGAATGGGTACCGGTAGGAAGAAATTCCTTGAATGCAGTGAACGCCAAATGTTAGCCATGCTATAGGAGGGTAATAATGAACAGCGCACTGAGAAACACTTCGTATAAAAGTGCTATATAAATGCTGTGTATTATCATTATTATATGATGTGAATGGTCCAGATCACCTTATCAAAGTCAACATAGAATCTACTGTATTTTATTAACACCAATGTTCTGTTGGAACTAGCACAGTTTCCTCAGTGACGATAATCAAATAAATACACTCGTAAACTCAAATATTGCGACATGCAACACCAATGGTCTATTTGAATTGAGATTGTAAGCTCTTTGATGAAATCAAAATGCTTGAGTCTGTTAAAATTCAACATTTGGTGAAAGGTTACCAGTAATCATATACTTTCACTTATTTTCTTAGAATTTCATATTTTTGTAAAGCAAATTCGAGTACTAAAATCTCAAGCAGCAGTGTATGAGAATAACAAAAAATCATTTTTGGTGAAGACTATGTTTCTGAATCACACCAAGCAAATTTTGCAATATTAATGTTTCACATTCAACCTGGAAAAAATTCCAATTCCAAGATCTAATTATATTGGCCGATATTTAAGTTCTGTATTTGTTCGGATTCTTGGATCAACCAAAGATATTTTAGGCACAGCCTAACATCCCCGAAAAGAAGGCACAAACACAGTTCATACCCAAGTTGATTTTGACTATTTTTAAAAGAGATATTCAAAGTCAAGTAATTGAGTTGACTCATGAAAGGAAGATGGGTCTGTCATCAGATATTTGCAGATCCAGGGGATTGGGAAAAGGTGATATTTTGGTCCGAATTTCTTTGTATTTGCTGCGCCCGACCCTAAATCCCTAGCGCTCATCGACTCTGCGCTGACAATCTCTCTTGAGTGATATCTCCATGTTTATCAAAAACATATTGGGATCTCATTGCTTCGTAACGATTCATTCAATTTAATCAAGCTCTTCCGCTGCTCGACCCGGCACTGCGTCGTGAGTCAGTCACCATTGACAAATACACTAATTATACACAAAAAATGCTATTCATGGTGATGAAAAAGCTCTTTTTAACAGCAGCTAAAGCTATTGCAAGAATTAAAAGAAAAGAAAATATTGTCTACATCCATCAGATGATAATTCATCATACTTTTAAAAGGAGATGTGACGTAAAAAAAAATCTGTTTTATTCTTTTTTAACTCGCTCCTAAATTATTCACATGATAAGAAAAGGAAATAAAATTTGCATCCGACTTCTAATTACCAAGAAGAATATCAATATTATTTGTGGTAAAGATGCAATTAGCGCGTTTTCGTTTGTGTATTTCCTCCAGATCCATGATCTCAAATTATCTTGGGGAAATTCGCCAACAAGTGTGTTATTTCATAACAGCAAGCTAAAATCTGATTAGTCCGTAGCTGTTAAACCCCACAACAGCAAAATTAACTTCTCCCAATGTCTTGCATATTAAAACGAGGGCTAAGTTTCGGTCATTTTTTGGTGGTGCAGATTTGGCATTGGAATAACTCAACATTATTATGCGATACTACATGTATTCATTAAAAATACTCTAACATTTATAAAGCGCTTTAAACAGTGTTTCTTAGCGCTCTGCGCATTATAACCAGGCTACAGTATGGCTACCATTTGGCGCTCACTGCATTCAAAGAATTTCTTCCTACTGATACCCATTCAAATCACCTGGGTTGAGAGCAGCACTATGCAGATAAATATCTTGCTGAAGGAAATCAACGTCATAGGTGGGATTTGAATCGATGACCTTCCGGTTGAGAGTCACAACCACTATACCAAGACTGTTACAATCTCCACATGGCACTATCGAATATCTATTCAGATTTCAGAACGTACCAATCCTCAAAAATCACATGTCACTCTCTCTACCTGACTCGATGTCACTCTCGGAAGTGATCAGACACCCTACAAAGGAACTTATTTGTCATGTTACGTCCTTGCTGTAATTATCACTCATAATGCTGAGCAGACTATCTCCCTCCTGATGACCTCTCATACGACTTCAAAGACTATTAAGGGGGTGTTGCTCAAAAGTTGCATTTGATCGCAAGTTGCAGTTGATCGGAACGCCCCAATCAAAATCATTGTTTCACGCGCATTGTATAAGCGCATATCATGCACGAATGGAAATGCGCATTAAAATGTGCAACTGATTTGCAGTTGATTTGCGATCAATTGCAACTTTTGAAACCCCCCCCCCCCCCCTCCAAGAAATGATTGTTCAATAAATGATCATTTTCAGAAATGGGATCAGCCTAACATATTTTTTTTTCATGTGGTTTGTGCCTTTTGAAACAATCTTTAACTGGTCTGAATAGTTTTATTCTCACATTATGAAAAACGCTGATTTTACTTGCCAATGGATTGAGGATAAAACAATGAGAATATAGGGGAAAAGAATAAGTTGCCATGTTTGACTGTGCCCTCATTTGTGGCACCACTAATCACGTTTTGAGCCCTAGACGTAAATTGGGCAATTTACTTCTATAACACTGCGCAATCACTGTTAACCAAGACTTGTCGTCATAGAAAATGCAGCATTAAAATAAGCGATACTTTCACATCTAACCGCATCCGCAAAAGTTATTATCACTACTTTCACACAGATTATCGCATGTGTGTTTTGTGTCTTTATGAGTGCCTCTTGTGGTTGACAGTGAAATAAAAAATATTTGCAGTTATTGTTGCATTCAATGGCATTTAGAAATTCCCTCAGCCTACTGCTTAAGGACCACTATTTGGGCCTTGATTAGAATGTGGAGTCCTGTGTGACCGGGGCTGTATTTCATGAAGGCCTAGAACTGGAATTCTACTTTGATACTTGATGGATTTAATTGGTTGAGTAACTGTATCGCAAATATTGAGTCACCAAAGCAAATCTAAGTCGGGGGTTTCTCTCGCCGCCGAGCCAGAGGAAATACCTAGATCACTAGCAATCTCCTCCTCGTTTGAATTTATAGCTTACTCATGAAGAAATACGAAGGAATAATCAAAGAAAAAGAAAGAATCTTCATTGAAGATATACAGAACTAAAAAAAATACCACTAATTATTTCACTTCATCATGGGTTAAATTTTCCCTAAGATATGTTGAGTAAAGTACTGAGGGACACCGAGCATGCAACAAACTGAAATCACTATGTCTGAAAATTTGACAAAAAGTGTTTAAAATCATGCAAGACGGCTTTTTGGGGGTATTTCAAGAAATATACACGTTTTTAAATAATGGTGATCACTATCCAGCTAGAATCGATCTATGCTTAATTGAGATGTCTCTATCATTAAAGTCATTAGTCAGGATAAAACCCTGAAATGTGATTGAATCATAAAAATAGACATCGTCATATCGTCACACAAAAATAGTAACATCAACAAAAGCAATGAATATGGAACTAGTAATGTTCAACTTGCGAATTTCTGTAAATAGACGATCTCATGACTTGTGCTAAATTTAGTCCTGGATCTTCATACTTCGCATGAATCAAAAGACAGCTGTGATCTTCATACTCTTCAAATTCTCTTCTTAATCTCTTCTTTCACTTTTTCAGAATGGCATGCTCTAATTTGAAGAGCTTTAGCACAATATACATCATGTATTGACAGCATAATTTTAAGATGATTACGCAGCATATTTTAAATTCAAAAGGATGCATTCTTATTGCGTTTTGACTGCTTTACGCCACAATCGTTATGTTATTGTTCTTTAAATCAGGTGATTTTTCATTTCAATTTTCTAAATCATAATGTGTTTGAATGTTTTTTCAACCTATTTCAATTCTAACCATTTCATATTAAACTTAAATTAACATCAGACATTCAATTTTGTCATGTTGTATCAAAATCAACTGTATATTATGAATTTCAATATTAATTGACTTTAATATATTGTTGGAGAAGCTGACATTGATAACATTGGCTTTCCATGCATTTGGAACAATTCACTCTGGTCTCATGATGTGAATTCTTTGAAATGGAATTGGTAAAGATTCAGCACAAAGTAAAGAAATATATATCAAACTGCCATTCAAGCTTTCACATATGGACTAGATGCACACAAAAGAAATTTCCGTCCTCTTATTCTGTGGAGAAATGTAAAACAGACATTTAATCTGTTCTGTGAATAAGCTTGCAAAGTTCTTTTTGTGTCCATGATGCTATTGTGAAGGTCTCAACAAAGTTGTGTACTTTGTCCAATTCTAATGTCCCTTCAGAGAACATACTGGTGGAATCCAAAATTAGATCACACTGGATACATTGATTAATTAAATGCTTTAGAATCTAAACCTGTAGCATTGAAGAAAACAGGTGCATTACAATGGAATCGATCACATCATCACGAATCCATCTTACAAACCAAATATAGATTCACAGTCACATACATCATGAAATCACTATACGATATAAGAACGGTCCCTGGATTTGAGAAGAATACATACCTCTTGCCAAAGCTCATCTGAGACATAATGGCATACATGTAGATGCCTGGACTCTAATGGTGTTTTAATTCAATTAACGACTACTCACTGTAATTAGCATCCAG
>BQKZ01002104.1:60251-72944 GCA_036244855.1 Temnopleurus reevesii
CAAAATTAACTTCTCCCAATGTCTTGCATATTAAAACGAGGGCTAAGTTTCGGTCATTTTTTGGTGGTGCAGATTTGGCATTGGAATAACTCAACATTATTATGCGATACTACATGTATTCATTAAAAATACTCTAACATTTATAAAGCGCTTTAAACAGTGTTTCTTAGCGCTCTGCGCATTATGACCAGGCTACAGTATGGCTACCGTTTGGCGCTCACTGCATTCAAAGAATTTCTTCCTACTGATACCCATTCAAATCACCTGGGTTGAGAGCAGCACTATGCAGATAAATTTCTTGCTGAAGGAAATCAACGTCATAGGTGGGATTTGAATCGATGACCTTCCGGTTGAGAGTCACAACCACTATACCAAGACTGTTACAATCTCCACATGGCACTATCGAATATCTATTCAGATTTCAGAACGTACCAATCCTCAAAAATCACATGTCACTCTCTCTACCTGACTCGATGTCACTCTCGGAAGTGATCAGACACCCTACAAAGGAACTTATTTGTCATGTTACGTCCTTGCTGTAATTATCACTCATGATGTTGAGTAGCCTATCCCCCTCACGATGACCTCTAATACGACATCATAAACTAAGGGGGTTATGTTCAAAAGTTGCAATCGATCGCAAGTTGCAGTTGATCGGAACGCGCCAATACAAATCCTTGTTTCATGCGCATTTTGTTAGAAGCGCATATCATGCACAAATGAAAATGCGTGTTACAATTTGCAACTGATTTGTGATCATTTGCAACTTTTGAACAACAACCCCAAGAAATGATTGTTCAATAAATGCAAATTTTCAAAAAGGGGATCTGCCTGAAAGAGTTTTTTTAGTCTTGTTTGTGGCTTGCTTATGTTTGAAACACTCTTAAACTGGTGTGAATAGTTTTATTCTCCCATTATGAAAAGCGCTGATTTTACTTGCCAATGAATTGAGAACAAAACAATGAGAAAATGGGGGAAAGAATAAGTTGCCATGTCTGACAGTGGCCTTATTTGTGGCACCACTTATCACGTTTTGAGCCCTAGACGTAAATTGGGCAATTTACTTCTATAACACTGCGCAATAACTGTTAACCAAGACTTGTCGTCATAGAAAATGCAGCATTAAAATAAGCGATACTTTCACATCTAACCGCATCCGCAAAAGTTATTATCACTACTTTCACACAGATTATCGCATGTGTGTTTTGTGTCTTTATGAGTGCCTCTTGTGGTTGACAGTGAAATAAAAAATATTTGCAGTTATTGTTGCATTCAATGGCATTTAGAAATTCCCTCAGCCTACTGCTTAAGGACCACTATTTGGGCCTTGATTAGAATGTGGAGTCCTGTGTGACCGGGGCTGTATTTCATGAAGGCCTAGAACTGGAATTCTACTTTGATACTTGATGGATTTAATTGGTTGAGTAACTGTATCGCAAATATTGAGTCACCAAAGCAAATCTAAGTCGGGGGTTTCTCTCGCCGCCAAGGCAGAGGAAATACCTAGATCACTAGCAATCTCCTCCTCGTTTGAATTTATAGCTTACTCATGAAGAAATACGAAGGAATAATCAAAGAAAAAGAAAGAATCTTCATTGAAGATATAAAGAACTAAAAAAAATACCACTAATTATTTCACTTCATCATGGGTTAAATTTTCCCTAAGATATGTTGAGTAAAGTACTGAGGGACACCGAGCATGCAACAAACTGAAATCACTATGTCTGAAAATTTGACAAAAAGTGTTTAAAATCATGCAAGACGGCTTTTTGGGGGTATTTCAAGAAATAAACACGTTTTTAAATAATGGTGATCACTATCCAGCTAGAATCGATCTATGCTTAATTGAGATGTCTCTATCATTAAAGTCATTAGTCAGGATAAAACCCTGAAATGTGATTGAATCATAAAAATAGACATCGTCATATCGTCACACAAAAATAGTAACATCAACAAAAGCAATGAATATGGAACTAGTAATGTTCAACTTGCGAATTTCTGTAAATAGACGATCTCATGACTTGTGCTAAATTTAGTCCTGGATCTTCATACTTCGCATGAATCAAAAGACAGCTGTGATCTTCATACTCTTCAAATTCTCTTCTTAATCTCTTCTTTCACTTTTTCAGAATGACATGCTCTAATTTGAAGAGCTTTAGCACAATATGCATCATGTATTGACAGCATAATTTTACGATGATTACGCAGCATATTTTCTTTTCAAAAGGTTGCATTCTTATTGCGTTTTGACTGCTTTACGCCACAATGTTTATGTTATTGTTCTTTGACTCCAGTGATTTTCATTTCACTTAATTCTAAATCTCACTCAATGTTTTTTTTTTTGGGGGGGGGGGGTTTCAAATTTGTTTTCAATTTTCAGCATTCCATATATTCCTACAAAAACTTGAATTGATATCAGACATTCAATTTTGTCATGATATACAAAAATCATGATGTACAAAAATCAATTGTAAATTAGGAATTTCAATATTGACTTATTGGTGGAAAAGATGACATTGATAACATTGGCTTTCCATGCGTTTGGTCTCACAATGTGAATTCTTTGAAATGGAATTGGTAATAAAAGATTCAGCACAAAGTTAAGAAATATATATCGAACTTCCATTCAAGCTTTCACATATGGACTAGATGCACACAAAAGAAATTTCCGTCCTCTTATTCTGTGGAGAAATGTAAAACAGACATTTAATCTGTTCTGTGAATAAGCTTGCAAAGTTACTTTTTTTTGTGTCCATGAAGCTATTGTGAAGGCCTCAACAAAGTTGTGTACTTTGTCCATTTCCAATGTCCCTTCAGAGAACATACTGGTGGAATCCAAAATTAGATCACACTGGATATACATCAATTAATTAAATGCTTTAGAAACTAAACCTGTAGCATTGAAGAAAACAGGTGCATTACAATGGAATCGATCACATCATCACGAATCCATCTTACAAACCAAATATAGATTCACAGTCACATACATCATGAAATCACCATATACGATATTATTAGAACGGTCCCTGGATTTGAGAAGAATACATACCTCTTGCCAAAGCTCATCTGAGACATAATGGCATACATGTAGATGCCTGGACTCTAATGGTGTTTTAATTCAATTAACGACTACTCACTGTAATTAGCATCCAGAGTTTGGAGTGATGCAGGGAGGGTACCAGAGCCAGAGACGGACATTTTAAAATGATGGGGACTATACCGACAGTGACTGCTCTTGTTCTACGTAGGACTGGGGTAAGTATGAGATGGGTCTGTTACAGTACTTCATCTAGCTCCTTAAAGAGAAAATCATTCTTAACCATCGCAGCGTAGTTTATTTGGCCTGAGGGCAATTTCACAAGAGAAAAATCAAGAGAAATTTTAGAAAAGTACTGCTAATTTTGTTTGGAGACTAGAATCTGAAGTACATGTATCAAATTTGAAAAAAATTTGGTTAAGAAATATGCAAAATATAATTTTTTAAGTTGTATGGACTGTCTAATGACTTAAACTGGAAAATTTGCTGACATAATTTTGTCTCGGACGTTCTTCATAACTCATTTTGAAGTACTATTCTCCCATTTTTTTTTCAAGTCCAATTCTATGATCAACATTTAAAAAATAGCTTTGATTTTATACAGAAACTGCAAACGAACAACAACCAACTTTTAACCTCCTTTTCAAGGAATATACAGCGGTAAAATGCTTCTGACGTAAGAAAAATAAAAAGATTGTAAAATCTTTCAAATCTAAATTCATGGTGCAATAACAATTGTATTCATAACTAGTGCTATCTACTATGATATCGATCAAGGTATGCGTATTCCATGACGCGGGAAATCACTCGAAACAAGTACGAGTCCCTGCGGCATTTCTGACGCAATGTCCAAACTTTTTTTTCTCTCTCTCTCTTTCTCTCAGCAACTCCACATTTTTTACAGGCCAAACTGGGGAGGCATGCATATTTTGAGGCATATTGTACGCAACTTGCGGCGATGGGAGCACTTCCTAGAAGCAGCCAAATCACACCTTTAAGTGAAGTGGATTCCAAGTGGGTCAGTTAACATGTGCGTAAGCAAGGCACCACATTCCGCTTCTGCTATTCGTTAGCGCTCTCTCCGCACGATGTTGTGGTCGGATTACTGCTGATGTATCAGTTTGTAACGCGACGTTTGAGTATATATATCCAATCCTGACCACATTAATGTAACCGATTGTCTGACACCAGTCCCACATATAGATTCTGATGTAGGGTCTCAGCGATGAATGAAAGAGGCGGAAACTCAAAGTGACATGAGGGGTTTGGTACAAATGGATCATTGTTGACAATTGAAATAAACAAAACAAGAGGTACATGTAGAATACAATTAGTAAGAAAATAAGAAAAACATGAGAAAGAAAGACAGAAAACCAAGAAAATACAATATCAGAATAAGGATGTGACCATGAGTGCACATACACTTTAAGGAGGGGAGGGATAGGAAAACAAGAGGGGGGAGATGGCGGGGAAGAGGGACGGGAAGAAGTGGGGCTACAGAAGAAATGGGGAGTTAAAGCCCTGGTCACATAGGACCCCGGAAGCAACACGATTCACACCGACTCGTTGTTCTGAGGCAGTTAACCGTGAATTAACAAAGAGTCGGGGTGAATCGTGTTGCTTCCGGGGTCCTATGTGACCGGGGCGTAAGAGAGGGGAGAGGAGATTAAACAGAGTAGACAAATGAAGTGATGCACATTATTTTTTACCTAGTTTTTGCAATAGTCCAATACAATTAAGATAGAATGGGGAAGATAAAAATGAAAGGAAAAAGAGAGGAAAGAAAAAGAAAGAGAGAGGGAAATGGAAAAGAGAAAACTACGTCAATCACAAAATGAAAATATCAATTGAATAGAGTTGCTGTCATGCCTAGCAAAGATTCCAAGAATCCTAGAAATGTGAGATGATAATCTAAGCCAGTCATTGATCAATCACGTTTCGCATTTCCTCCCAAACTGTTACCATCATCTCATATCAGCTTCATCAGATATGATGTCAGGGAGCTAGAATAAACGTGTAGACAGTAGCAGTAAAAAAAAATGTTAGAGGATTCTGAAATCTAGGAAAGATGGTGAAGTACCAGCAGAGAAAAATATAAAAAATCGAAAATAAGGACAACGGATATTGGATATTGATTTATTATGTTTGAAAACATTTTCATTCAACCGTTTGGTTATTCACACTTTAATTTCTAACCTCATGGAAATTTTGGTATTTTTGGCAACTCTAAAAATATATTTTTGCAAGGGTTGTAACAGAGACTCGGCATAACCTCATGATGAAAAAGACACATAACAATCACCTGATAACGATCTTCAGAGAAGGAATTTTGGAAATGTCAAGTCTCAGCTCCTTGCCCTCTCAAACTTTAATTATTGAATTCATAGCGGAAAGCATCATGCTTTGATGAGATGTAAGTTCAGTTCCCATTTCCCAAATGACTTGCTGAGCGTATACACTGTATTTATTGTTACCATGTCCTATTTTTTAATAGACATTTAATTCAACCGTTTGGTTATTCACACTTTAATTTCTATCCTGATGAATGTTTGGAATATTAACTCTAGAAATATAATTTTGTGAGGGTTGTAACAGACATTCGGCATTGTCACATGCCAACAAAGAAGACAGATTACAATCACCTGAACAAGCACCATCAGAGAAGGAATTTGGGAAATGTCAAGTCTCAGTTCCTAGTCCAGTTGAGGACTATGTGTTCTGATAGCACCCATCTCTGCATCTTCTCTTGCACTGAACACACAGGGATGGCATAGCACTCAACCACATAGTCTTTACATAACCATGATCATGCATACCCCTCTGATCATGCCTCTATGCAGTCCCTGTTTGTTCAGTGCAAGATAATATGCAGAGGTGGATGCTATCAGGACACATGGTCCTCAACTGGACTACTCAGTTCCTTGCCCTCGCAAACCCTATCTGGCAGATATCCCATGCATCCTGCTATCCCCCATCATCATCATCCGCATTCATCAGATGTTAATACACTTCACCAGGGCATGCTCTTGCTAAGAAAAAGGTTTGGTTCATGCATAACGTCTGCTGAAAAATGGTAGTGTGATCCGGCAGAGCAAATCATGAATTTGTGAAACTCAGGATCACTGCTTTTAATTGCGATATCATACTGTAACAGCCAATATTCATGAATTTTTTAGAATTCAATCCATTTTTGCAACAGTTGATCTTAAGCAAAGTTTTGTGAATCTTGATCCAATTACAGATTCACTGCTGTCAAACAAAACCAACTGTTTCATTCCAAGAAATGAAATAAATGATTTGATTTGATTTTGATTAATCCTGCTTCATGAAATGTATGGATTCAGCCACTGATTTTTTTAAACAAAGTCTTAGCAGCCACTTCAATTGATTCCCTTCAGATGAAAATATGTTTTAAATAATCTGTCTATAGAGGTCACCTTTCTACAGTGGCACTTTTTCTGTTTCCCTTGGGTGGCCACAATAGACAGGTTTGTCTATAAATGTTTCTTTTGGCATTGCGCTTCTTATCCTCTGGAAAGAGCGCTATATAAATTCAATTATTTATTATTTATTATTCTTTGATAAGACAGACTTACTCTTTCTTTCATCTTCTCCTTCAGAAGCGGTGTGAGGATCTTATACATGGCTTTGAACCAAAGAGGGGGTGTGACGACATAAATTCGCTTCAGCCTCGCAGGGTAGCCATCTCTGAGCATGCCCAGTAGATTCTTACTCACGTTGAGGTCAAAGTTCGTAAAGGAAGATCCTGTCATGTTGTAGATCCATGTTAATCCATTTCTTTGAGTCTCGTAACTGAAAGTATTAGAATAAGAAAATTCCATGATTAAAAAAATTGAAATGGTAAAATGAAATGGTTGAGTAATTTGACCTTACACAAAAAAGTTAGACCTAAATATCCACTTTCGATTGCATTTGAACTGTATTCATCTTTACAACAATTAGAGTTTGCCATTTTTATAAACATAAATTTGAATTAATCTTTGTAATGCATTAGAAGATGATAATTCACAATTGGCTATTTGAATTTTAAATGAGCCCTTGAATACATTTAAATAAAGTTGTTCAATCTATTCCCTCCAACACATTCTGTGTGTTGAATTATCAACCAACTGACGAGCTCATTATATACCTGCTCTTGAAAGAATTGCTGACGTTAATCAAACCATAGAATTTATTAGACTGTCAGATCAAATGTTAAAGTGGTAAGAAAAAAGTGCATTCTTATAAAGGGTAACATTAAGTGCTTCACAGTTTTCGTTTGTCGATTTCACCCATGTTTTCCCACAAAAATGTACATATTTGCAACCAAAAATAAAAAGTTTTACATCTTTTTTAGCAACATATTTGCCTGCTTAATAAGTTTTATATTTTAAAGGGAACACAGAAATAACCGACCAAAAATGTTCAAAACCATAGACATCATCTGGCCTACATGTAGGTCAGGTCCATGTGATTTTGCTCACTATCACCTGATGTATTTACAAGCATTCGTCCGTAATGCCCTGGGACCAATAGAGGCTTGTCAGAGGCTTACCTGGAAACAAGCTAGCAAGGTGATACAAGCATGATTCATGTACCTGACGGTTGAGCCCCTGGACTGTCCCCACTATCACAACTTTCGGAATTAGCTCACTACTTCTGGGGCTTGTAACATAAGAATTATGATTGATTTTGTAATCAATCATATCTATTTAGGACACATTTTTCCATAGACTTTGATTGATATTGATCGTAAGTTTATTTACATTATTTACAGACCCCTGATTCTGCAGAACAAAAAACCTGATCAGAACTGCAGATCTATGAACTTGGTTAAACAATTTTTAACCTCTCCAGGGTGGTATTTCGCCGAGATAAAAAAAAATATAAAGACGACTGGTATCTGTTTTTTGTATGTAATGATTCATAATGATATGCTACCGTATTTTCAGCACAAGAAACGATACCAGTCATTCTTAAAGTTATTCCTGAAGTCTTCCCTAACTTGGTATAACACCTCTCAGGTTACTTGAATCTCTAGTGAAATAAAACCAGGACTGGTGATACCCCTCCGAGGCACGATCAGAGGGGTATGCGCGATTATATGAGACTCTGTTATGTAGTGCTTACCTGTGTGTTCTAGGTAAGAGAATGTGCAAAGATGGGTGCGACTAGAACATAAGAGTCCTAAACTGGACTACAGTGGCTAGAATCTCGATATTGGACAAACTTGAGATAGTACAGCCCAGCCCCCGTTTGCCCGGGTCGTGCTCTTAGCCAAGGGGAGATGCCTGACTGGGGATATGAGTAACAATAGGGTCGTACAAGGCCGATACGGATCACAAACAATCACATGTGATCGTGTCAGGTGCTGCTGCGAGGGAGAATTCTTACCCAAGCAGGCTTTAAATCTTGTGACAAAAAATGAGGGTACGTGTGTTCCACAGGGTGAGAAGTATGCGATCCTCGATTAATAAGATCAATCAAGTTTGGAGATCGGGCAAAAGATTAAGATTGTTGACTTGCGAATTACTCATTCTTGGCACTTCTAGTTTTATAGGGCATTTACGTTTACAAGTCCTTTAGTGTTTGAAAAAAAAAAGTATAAACATATTGGTGATCACCATATCAATTTCCACCTGCAATCCCATCATCAATAACATAGTGCGATTTCCCTATACACTAAGTTTAAAGTCAAATTTGGGTGATAAATGTGGGCCATCCCACCCACCCGCCACCCCCAAATCAGGAAACTCGAGTATGCAGTTACACATAAATGGACGAGTGAACATACATGTACAAAGAATTAAACAAATTGTTGCACATCTGCTATCTTATCAAATTCACAAAATGCAACACTACTTTTGCCTAAATTGTTACCTGATGGAAACAACGAATACAGTTCACGTTTTCCTTGAATTAAACACCATTTTCAGTGCGTTACTCCTTAATGTTGCACTAAGAAGTCTTATAGGTTCATCCATGATCCCTTAACTATCCTCTCCCCCCCCCCCCCCCCCCCCCCCCCCCCCCCAGCTGCAAGTAAAATCCGTTTTGTGCTGGTTTAGTCTACAATGCAAATTCGGAAAGAAATATGTTTCTGTTGTATGCGCAAACCCCTATACGTATTACTTCATCCCTGATCAGTCTCCACCCTGGATGCACCACTGGGGGCTACTTGTACAAAACTTACGGGTGGGGCCCCCTAGTAAAACCCCAGACAATTCACCCCCAATATGAACAGAGTGCTCGCAGGGCAGCTGCAATGCATATCACACTGAACTTGCCTTCCATAATTTTGAAGCTTGAAAAACAAATGAATCACCCATCATATTCAATATTTGGTTTTCTGTCTTTCCTGACCACAGAATATGGGGACTGATTCATCAAACTTGTTTATGACAGCTCCTATCAAGTTAAAGATGACCAATTTTTCTTGAAGCGGGGAAGGGAAAGATGATTGGGAGTATGAGTATAAGAAATCATAGTTTGGGGATCTTACGGATTAAAAGATAAGGGATAGTCAAACCTGTCTAAAGTGGCCACCCAAGGGAAATAGAACAAGTGGCCACTGTAAACAGGTGACAGGTTCTATAACACACATTTTGGTCTAGAAGGAAGCAATCTAGGTGGCCACTGAAGGCAGGTGACTGCTATTCAGGTTTGACTGTACAATATACCTAATTATTACCCGTATCAAACATCTGCGCAGGTCATTTACTAAGTTGTATTGCCCTACTTTTTGATAGCAGGGAGTCGGGAATGGTATATTATTTGTATTTTCCGTCGTCTCTTGTAGCCCATTGAATTTGCGTGCAGAGACGAGACAAAATATACCTTTGTATTTTCTTTGGTCTCGCATCCGGGAACTTTGAAGGCAACTGATACAAAATCACTGCAATCTCGCGCTGTGTACATNATTGGTAAATTTATGGGCACAAGTGTACAATTTTCAATTGTGCTATTAAAGTATATTGAATATCCATATCGCTAAGTCAGGTAACGACTACAGCATAATTGGCATCCAGACGATTTAGCTGGAATCAATATACTTTTCTACGAAATGGATTTCACTGATGGAATAACTTCATAGCTAGAATGAATAGTAGAATATAAGAGCATAGAAAATAGGTTTATAATATTCATTTAATTTACAGGGAGGAAAATCCAAAAGGATCACTTTCTGAATTGAATATTGCACATCTGAAACGTGACAATCTACCAATATGTACTCTACTAATACAGACACTTTTCCAGAAAATTCACCCCGACACATATCCAAACTAAATAGAGAATGATACATATTGAAAAGAGAGGAGAACTCCAAAAGTTACTTTAAATTTGATCACAAAGTCATTTTGAAACATCAATAAGGTGCTATTGTCACTTTCAAGGCAATTTCCAAAAAAAACACGTCCATATACTGACTTTAAAGGAGTCATAAATAATGAAAAGAGCAGACATAAATCGAAATGGTTTGAAAAATTGATGACAATCTTGAAATCGATATGTAAAATAATGTTCTAATAATACCTTTCCAGACACTTTTCCAGAAATGTTCACCTACACTTTTTCAGACTAAATGGAAAATAATTCATAAATAATTAATTAAAAGAGCAGGGGTGGATATTCTTACTTCATAATGATTTCAAATTCACTTTGAAATGTGAACAATGTACTAAAAAATGGATATTTCCAGACACTTTTCTAGATATTATTTCCTCTAAAATTTTCCAGAAAAAAAAGGAGAATAATTTTTTTTTTCAAAATGAGGAAAATAAATTAATATATTTCCAAAAACTTTTTCCACAACTCTCCAGAAAAAAATAGAATAAAGAAATGAAAAGAGGAGATCCAACTCAATAAACTTATTTGAAAATTGATCACAAATTCATAAAGAAACATGAACAATCTACTAACTTTCATTTTCTAGACAACTTTCTACAAACTATCTACAGTTTCCCGGACCAAAAAGTGTTTGAAAATTAAAATATGTATTGCAGCTCAAAATCTTAGCCCACCACCGGCCTAACCAGTAGAATTTGTTGCAAACATATTTTCCTTTAAATTCTGTTATGTATACAACAGGTCCACACATTTGACAATTTTTGTCAGTGCTTCAAAATAATTCAAACAAAATATTAACAGTTGGATCTTGCATTAACCCTTCATATATTGCCAAATTAGTCACATACATGTATTACATCACCTATCATGCACAAAATGTGCATTATACTAAAATTAAACCTCTCCCTGTGCTGTAAATGTTTTAATTATTTTTAAATAATTTTTAAATTAAATTTTCAAATAATGAAAAATCATTGCACTGTTGATTATTGGTATGCTTGTTGCCATCTACATGTAACATACTCTTAAACTAAGAGTCATACTGCACCTTGACCATCATTAAACTAGATTCAAGAGGTTTTTTGAAAGAGTATTTAAGTATCAAATAAAAAGTGCATATATGTGACAATTGTGTGTGTGAGATTGCAAATATCTGATTATAATCATGGTATTGACTGTTCCTCATCCATTGCCATGCAAATATAATGAATTGTAATGAATTTTAGGTACTTTTTGAATATTTTCTATAAAATCACAAAGGTTTTTTAATGATAAATTTATGAGGCATTGAATATAAATTGTTTTATAAGCAACCTTACCAACTTTCACCAAGTGCAGGGTGGTGTTTCACAAAATTGTTTGTACAGTATGTAACCCAGTGATCTTTTCTTACACTCAATAATAGCCCTGTCTGTGTGTTAGCTGTTCTGAAAAAAAAAAGGAATACTAGTCCTGCGTAGAGTTGTGTGTACAGGGAGGGTAGTAGGAACTTTGTGAAACTATCCCAGTTATACATGATTTATGCGATAAAATAAGATTACAAACCTGTATAACGTAAGCTGACTATCACCTGAACTCCATGTAAGAGAACAACTTTGTACATGGAAGGAAAGAGCAGAACTATTTATACAAATTAAAATATTAACTCATCCTATAGGTATTTGTTCCTGATTTTTTTTTGTCATCCAAACTTAGTTGCAAAAACACCTTACCCTATTGCACCACTATATTGTGTTCTCTTTTGTTTGTTTGTTTGTTTGTATTCTGTTTGTTTGTTTATTTGTTTTTGCTTTTTATGTGCCTGTTGTCTTGTTTCCCCCATTTGATAGAACCCAGACTCATATCACTAAAACGTGAAATATTCTTAATCCTTTTCCAGTTTGATACATGAACTTTTTCAAAATACAGAAAACATAAAACAGAGCTACTTATACATATTTTAAAGGAAATCTTGAAGAGAGGGTAGAATGCAACCTGTATTCCCCCATTCATTCTGACTGAATTCTTATGAAAAATTCCTAAATATGTACATTTATTTACATCCTGATACACTTGACATTTAGCCTAAGCTGGTCTGATGGGTTTCTCAAGAATTACAGAGACAACAAGCAACTTTAAATTTCCAACCCTATCACTAGAGGGCAGCATAACAACTTGCTGGATGGTGAACATGGAGGTTACACACGCGTAATTATGGGCAAATCACTTTTGCGTATGAAAAATAGACCCCTAGGCAACCCATAGCAGTTCAGCTATTATGGATTAATGTTAATAGATGTGAACGAGTGATTATTTAATTATGGATATTA
>BQKZ01002104.1:80017-91325 GCA_036244855.1 Temnopleurus reevesii
TAAGATGATCTATTGAAGTTCCAAATCTGAGTGCTCTCATTATTCACACTTATTTTTGATGAATTTTTCAATTTTCATTTTTAACACACGAGTGAATGGGGATATAATTAGTGGTGTGTGTCCCTCAGAAATACTTTCAAATTATTGCTTCTCAAAGGCACCATGTTATTGAAGCACAAATGATGAATTGTAAATATTTGTTTGTGCTATCATGAATACACAAACATTTTCATGCATAAGAATTACAAATTATGAACAAAAATCTGTCAAAAACCTGTAAATTATATAAACTCCTCTTTAATATGTCAACAGGTCTCTATTTGAAATAATGGCCCTCTGGAATCAAATATTTGAGGATCAAAATAAAGTCCTGCCAGAAGATTTTGTATACACAAGCAATCGTTCTTATACAATAGCCTGACACCTCCAAAGAATTTGTGTGACAGAAACATCCTGGACCGAGGCTTTCCGACAAGACTCCCTCATTAACCTATTTTGATTTTCATTTCTACTTTTACAGAGAAACTGACAGTTAAAGGGAAATTACACCCAGACAATAATGTACGGTCAGTAAATGAAGAAAAATCAGATGAACAAACTGTGAAAATTTGAGAAAATTCGGATAATCCGTTCAAAAGTTATGAATTTTCAAAGTTATCATTTCCACCTGTGCTGGGCATCCTTGAATTGGCATGCGTATAGCTAATTAGCATAATCTGTGATGTCATACATGGAGAAATCATCATTCACTTTCTATATAAATTTATTGAAAATGGATTAATATCCTATTTCAAATGAGGAATCAACCCCGTTCTTTCTGGAATGCTTGCAGAATTGATGTGGCTATGATATATTTAACTGAAGAAACAAAATTTTGTCTACTTTTATGGAAAAAGAAGAAAATGAGAAATTTTGTGTACAAAGCGAATGGAGAGTTCTCCATGTTGGCAACCAGTTTGTGCCTGTACGTTTGCCAATTTGAGGAGCCCATGAGGGGTGTAAATCAAAATTTGAAAATTCATAACTTTTGAATGGATTATCCGATTTTGCTCAAATTTTCACAGTTTGTTCATCCTATTTTTCTTCATGTAATGATAGCAATTTAATGTCAAAGTGTAGTTCCCCTTTAAAGGAATATGATAGTATGCATGAGGTCAACATTGGCTGCAACAGTTGAACCAAACATTTTTCTTACAAGAACATTAACGACACGCTTTCACTTTGAAGATAATATTTGGTTCAGCTGTTTGGTGATTCACATTCTAATTTACATCTGCATGCATATTCCTAAGTGATGTTATATTGTATCTCTGATATTTGTCACTTACCAGGACTGTGAATTTTTCTGATAATAATTCTCAGCTGAGTGGCTCTTCTGTTGGGTTGAAATTCAGAAGGCCTTCCCGTACTCTTAATTCCTGTAACAAGCAAGAAATATGCAAAGAAAAAAAAGAATGATTGGTCAAAATTTAAGAAGAATTCAATGGTAAATAACCATAATTCCTAGAATGAAACTGTGAAACGAGCTTTCATAATTTTGAGTGATTGGTTTCGTTTTTCTCGCTTCCTCTTTCTATTTAAAAACGTGACTGTGTTTTAATAGAGCCTCTATATCACTCTTTCATACAGCTCCCTCCCATTCTTTCTCATCTAAACTCTTTCTCCCTTTCCTTCCTTGATTTCTTCCTTCCCTCCCTCCTTCCCTGGCCCTAAACTCCCCTTTACCTCTGCCCATCTGTTCCTATTGCCCCCCCCCCCTTCCCTGTCACTCCATTCCTCACTCCCTATCTACAGGTGTATCTACAATGCATTTCTTCACTTCTTCACTTATTCTACATCTTTTCATTTCTATCACACTCTCTTCTTCTTTTCATTTCTCATCCTGCACTAAAATCAGAGTACACATGACATTGGGCACACATACATACATACCCCGATCACACCTTGGAGCAATGTGAATAGGGTAATTACTACGCAAATGTATCATAATACACTACCCCGCCCCAATGCCTGGTACTGCTGTCAAGTCATCATGAGAGGAAAGAGAGAAGACATACGTACGTGGGGTACATTCAGACAATTTTCACAAAAAAGCATGGGGATAAGACCCTAATCACACCGAATTTTTGGCTGCCCAAATGCCAATCCAAGACCCAAATACATATAATGCACAAAGATGTTTGACAAAATATGCCTGGAGCACACATTCACACAGGCACAAAATCAGTGTACACATGACAGCAGACAATCATCCCCTATCACACCTTGAAGCATAAATGTGAATGGGGAAATTACTACTCTTAAGTATCAATTGCACCACNTAAATAACAACGTGAGAAATAAGAGTAACCAAGGGAAAAATATTTATATAACGCAGAAATGTGAAAGAAGCGCAAAAGAAAATGTACTACAAAAATGAACCAAAAGTTCTAACGTTGTTATTCAATTTTCTCTCTTTTGAATTTTGCCCATAGAATTCTCCCGTCGTTGAGCCGCTCCGTTGTTGAGCGTAAACTGCCTATTATGAGATGAAAGAGAAAGAACATGTATGTCAGGTATATTCAGACAATTTTCACAGAAAAGCATGGAGAAAAAGACCGTCTTTACGCTGAATTTAAACATGACAGTTGATCAAGAAAAATGTTGGGCTTTTTTTTTTGAACATGATGTAAACTATTCATTAAGGGAACAAAGCTTGAAATAGGCTGAACAGCTACATCTAAAAATATCTTTCCAGGTTATATTTCACACGTTTATAATTTTGGTGAAAAGCAAAAAAAAGATCAGGTCGGGCCATTTTCAGAGTGTCGGTCTATGGAGAGCATCCAAACAATAGTGGTTGTGTGTTTTTTGCCTTGTTGATGCATATGTACCCCAAAATAATAGCGCACGTATCCACTCTGCTGAGTGCACAAGGCACTTTACATTATTACCCTGGCTTTAGCCCGGCAGCCATCCACGGCGCACTTGGCATTTCAAGGAATAAATATTCCTGCCAGGTACCCATTCACCTCACATGGGTTGAGTGCAGCACAATGTGGACGAATTTCTTGCTGACGAAAATTGACGCCATGGGTAGGATTCGAACCTACGACCCTCTAGTTGAAAGGCGAGAGTCACGACCACTACACCATGGCGCCTCCAAAATGGGAGCAAAAGAGTGAACATGCAGGCCTGTATGTATGTCTGTCTCTGATGAGACCAAAAGTGATGCGGCAGTGTGAACAGGGTCGAATGTAGCCAATGGTTGAATGCGAGAGGAGGTACCAGCCTGCACAATGATGGCTCTCATGAGGGGATTTGTATTTGCTCACTCTGACTCATATGACGGATGGACTTTCTTCCATTTATGATGAATTTCTAAAAAATGCTAATCATGATGATGATGATGATCGAAGTCTGTTCCTGATCAACGGATCCTTGGAGGGAGAGGGGCGCTGCAAGAAATTGTCATGGTAATAGGTTCATAGAAGTAGATTACGCACATTTCAATGAATTTTCATGGCAATCTTTGAATGATTTCTAACAATGCTGGCATGGTTTTGATTTCTTATATGATTTAATCGAAATCATTCAGAGTTTAAACATGGATAATGATGATTCTTATTTAATAGGAGAAAAGCCATATTCTTCTTTCGGGCTGAAAAATGTACATGTACACATTAGAACACAAGCCATACTTTACATTCAGGCTAAATAATGGAATACTTAAAAACTAAAAAAATGAATTAAAATATTTACTTTTGATGTCACATATCTTTTATTCATGGAACAAAGAGAAAAAGTGTGTATGCTTCCATACTCCATAAATGGTTTTGATGTAATTGACCAAATATTTATGATGCTCAGAGAAAGCATGTAGACTTGTACATATATAATCTGAAAAGTCTTTTTAGTTGTTTCATGCTATCCTACTGAAATACATTGTGATATTGACATCTTACTTTGATCATTTTTTTCTTTTCAACTGTTAAAATAAATCCCAGTAGAACCTGAACCAAGCACTTTGAAAATACAACCAACAAAAGAGTCCAGAATCTGTAGATTTGATGTAGGACTACTAAAGTGAATGGCTGAATATAATCATGGGACATCAGGGGCCGATTGCTCGAAATGGTCTTAGCTATCCTAATCATGCTATGACGTCTTGACTTCTTGTGCTATCCTCGTAACATAGACAATAGCGTCGATAAGACTATGTTAAGAGGGTGGCGCAAGAACTTAAGACGCCTTAGCATGAAGAGGATAAAGATCATTTCGAGCAATCGGCCCCTGAAGACTCTCTAGTTCAATGTACATTGTAGGAATCGGGTATTTATTATTTGTTTAGCTGGGCACTTTGGAATGTCACAAGGGCAAAATCACCTGCTGCCCCTAGGTACATACATTTCCAATGCTGCTCTGAATTATAGAAGTTCCTAAAATGCCAATGGCTGATTGCTCGAAATAGTCTTAGCTATCCTCTTCATGCTATTAAAGGCGTCTCAAGTTCTTGCGCCATCCTCTTAACATAGTCGTATCGACGCTATTGTCTATGTTATGAGGATGGCACAAAAAGTCAAGACGTCTTAGCATGAAGAGAAGACCAATTCGAGCAATCTGTCCCTGTAATACTTGAATCCATCATAAATAGAGACATACACTCTTCTTCTCAGAATTGTTAAAATCAGCTCATTGAGTTCAGGGGAACCCCCTCTGAAAAACCTTCAAGGATACCGTTAATGTTACTCCAAACAATCATCCCAAAACTGAAATGATGGTCATTGAAATAACTTTATTGCCGGAAGTCTGTTCAAGTATGAAAACTACATAATTTCCAATAGGCTGAGAAATGGGATGGTAAATGCGGAAGGCCTACATTTTTTTCTGAGATCGATATTATCAAACAATCTGAGAAACTGTCATAAAATACCAGCATATTTGGATTTTCTCTTAATTCCTGAGTGAGATGTGTTTAATGATTTTGGGGGGTCAAAATAAAATCTTGAAACTTAAAATGACAGGTGATAACATGTTATACTCCAAGATGAATTCCTTGGAAACTAGGGCTGCAGGAAGTACATTGAAATGCTTATTAAAATTTTAAATCATATTTTTGTCATTCTTTGATATTTCACCTTCGAACAATCTTGTAAAAGTATGGTCGATCTTCCTTTCTTTGTTTTACAGCCACTTTACATTAATAATTAATGCCATAAATTATCATAAATTAACATAAAAAACATGAAGCATTACTGTAGGTACATGTAAGTTGGCAAAGATTAAGTCATCACCTCTGCCACTATCATAAATATAACAACCCCGTAACAACTGGAAAAAAAGACAGCCAGGTAGTAGTCAGTATAAAATATGGTCCAACAGTTGTTCAAGGAAACACGGATAGGCATTAAAATGAACAATAATTGAATAGTAGAAAAGGGCAACATTGTTCAGCACTATTGAAAATAATGAACTCCACAAAATAGTCATTAAAATACCAGAGAAATTGGATATATCATTTGTATATTGAACCCAAGACATCCAGGATACCAAATAAATATTGCAAAACATATTTCAGGATTGACATACAAAGTAGTCCGTCTTAATGATGGCCACTAAATCCAAGAAATGATCATTAAAATGCCAAAGTACTTGAATTCAAAGCGTGAAAGAATTTCATTTCAATTAGGCTTCGTCTAAGAAGGATCTTCAAAAACAACAGCAATAATAAGGGGGATACATTTATTAAAATATCTGCTTTCACCCTTAGCAGGTTATTCTGTCGTTTCGATAGCCAAGAAGAAGGATATGGGGGCTAAGATTACCAGTAGGGTCGCCAGATTGTTCACACCGGCATCTAGACATGTTTAACGCTGGCACAAGGGAGCTTAAAACTACATGTAGGTACATTTAGGCTTATAGCCCCGCAACTGCTGTAGTTTGTTTTGTTTTAATTCCTGCATTGCGAACATTTTGGAAAGCAAAAATTGGCTCAGAAAACATCTACAATAAGGATTTTAGAACTTAGAGGAAAATTGTAATTTTTGATAAGACATGTTTTATTTGATAGGGCACATCTCCATCTGTAGTTATTTTTTAAGAAACCTTGTTGAAAACTCATTTATTTCTTGAAGCTTTTCAATAATATATTGTACCTTTGTGCATTATTTTAGAGACAATATCCACAGACCATAACATAACAGCGCAGTAGAGTATATAGTGACTGCGCTATATAAATTATCTAATTAGTATTATTATTTCAACAATAAAACAGCACGAATGGGAAACAGTAAGGACACATAAAAAAAAAAGGCCAAATAGATGCAGGATTAAAGAAATTGAGGCCAGTCAGTTGGACAACTTAAGTCAGGCCTTGCATTTGATGTCACTGGATTAATTATATGCTCTGAGATTAAGAGTAAGATTAAGATTAGAATTGATGTCACTTATAAGAGAAGACTAATGGGACATACTTATACAGTGTATGTACTGTATAGATTTTCCTGACCCCGCTATTGTCATAGGATTTCATGTATACAACACAAAATCCAATTGTTTGTATCAAATCTTGTCTCATCATTTCGTGGACAAAAATTTGAGAAAATTGTACGAGACACACATAATATCATCAATCTGCTGCGTTAAAATTTGATGCAGAATGCCGTACAAGTGTTGGCATATGTGTGAACAGAGTTTTGAGGGAGATAGCTGGAGACAGAGAACCGGTAATTGATTGGGGCCTGGTTGAGGATGGGACAATATCAGATCTCAATTTGTTGTCCAAGTATAAATACTGAAGAGAAACTCTTGCATTAGGACCATTAGTCATTATGGATTCCTTCTTTGACCCAGATGAATTTGGTTTAATGGGATAAAACCGTCTGCAGGAATTCATTCATGATATTAATTCCGTGCTGACTGGAACACATGCAAATACGCCTATGCGAATACTTGTATTGTTTCATAACCCATAATTTTTATTTCCTGGAATGGATTATGGCTTATGTTTATCAATATTCTTCCTCTGTTTCCTGTTCATTGTTTATGCAAACTTGTATTTGTTTTTAATTTTCTTCATTGACATTCTTTCCGGTCTGCACAGGGCCACGCATCAAGAATAAAGATGGAGCTACCCTACTGAAATAAAACTGTTAAATGAATATTGATCAACATGATCTACCTTTAGTAAATTGAAAACTTCTATGAAATCCGTCACAACAACAAGATTTTGATATTATCAAAAAAATTAAAACAAAAGTATTTTTAGTACCTTGTACACCTGTATAACTAACACCAAAAGCTCCTTGGGGCTCCTTAATTTGGTAACCTATAGACTCAAAATGGCTGCCAACATGGAGAACTTTTCATTCCCTTTGTACACAGAATCTTATATTTCTTCCTTTCGTTTGCTTGTTCAGTATGATATGCACGTAATGATTCTGCATGTATTTTGGAATGATTATTGTTGATTCCTTGTTTTACATACTACCTTTCTTTTAAAAGGAAGACATTTTAAATTTGATATACAAAAATGCATGAGAAGTTCTCCATGCATGACATCACATATAATGCCAGAGTTGCCAATTCAAGAATGCCCATTACAGGCGGAAATGAAACTTTTGAAAAATTCATAACTTTTAAACAATCTTATCTGGCTTTGCTTCGTTAGCATAACAGGCCACGGCCTGGCCCCAGTTGCTTTTACACTACCTCGGGCCGCGGCTGAGCCGCGGCCTGGCCTCGAGTTTGGGGGTAGTGTAAAAGGGGTCCTGGACTCGGGTTACAAGTCTGGGTCAAAACATAGAGAACTGGGAGATAAATAAAACTTTGCTACAGTGTCATTATGTGCAAAATGAGGTAATAATTGACATCCCCTCGTATCCTCGTATTGATCACACTCAATTTTTTTTTGTTACAAAATAGAGCGCCATGATTGGCAGACTATTTGCATATTATAGGCTGCCCTATATTTTTTGTGAAAATTCATAAAATTGAGGTACATGTACAGGTGAGGGAAGTAAGTTTCATGGTTTTAGAATATTTGTGGCTACGGGATAGTGATGCAGGACTCACCTATTCAAGATTGCCTGAAACTAATACACACTCCTATTCTTGTCAGTATCAATTTAATAAGCACTCTATTATGGTCATGGGATAAATGGACGACAGAGAAATGCCATTTTGATATCATGTTGAGTTGTGACATTCCTGTGATGTGCACAATACACTCACAGCTACATTTACATAAATGAACAGACGTGTACTGTACCTCAAACTGGAATCAAAACAGGCATGGGGGTGTTGCTGAAAATACATGAAATGTAATTGATACACTGTATTCTGAACGCAAATACTAATCATGTAATCCCCTACACCACAAAATGCCAGACTTGTGTGGTACAAGTACACTGCAATAAGCTTGAACTCTGGATGAGAGCAGATTTGGGGGTCACAACTGCACAATTCTGCCCCCTAAATGCAGTGACACAGTTCTCTGATATACAAAATGGGGAAATCTTTTAATAGCTTGAACTTGACACTAGGGGCATTCGCATCACAATGGTTCATATGTGTACACATACGTAGCACGGACATGGTTCCCTGATGACGTAGATTGCGATACAACTCACAATTGCATTAGGAATGTGATTATTCAAAAATATTACACGCTGACCATGTACATGTAAAAGTAGTATGAATAGTCAGATGATTTGAAATTCTATGTTAATAAATCTTTCAATGCATCATGCATTATGAGAACATCAACCATGGGTACTGTATAAAGTGAATTTTTTGATCCAGCGATCGCAAACTTATTCCAAGAAGTATTTTGCAGTGTAATTCTGCTTTATTTGTCATTAATTTTGTACAGGTCTATAAAATTCCCTTTATTTGACAGTTTGGATGTGCGCAACTAGTGCACTCTTGTCAATTCTTCAAGGCTCCAAATCTTGATAACGATTTGAATAACCACTCTATGTGCGAACACTGCCTGAATAATGTTTTTTGCTCACGAACCAAATCACCTTGAATTTGTAGTGCGAATGCCCCTAAAACCATTCTTGAAAGGTGAATAAACTTATTATGTACATGTATGTGTTTTAAATTTATAAGAATGATATTTTATTCACTGACAATTTTATATGAACGCTAGCTCTAGACATTTTAGTATGCAGGCCTTACATTCGAGCAGCAATTTCCATTATGTCCAAAGTACGTGAAATACAATATATGGGCCCGAACAACAAAAATACTTCTCGTTCACTCTTTCACTAATCATCTAGCGGAAGGGCAAAATACTGTGGTATTTAATGAGCATTCCAGCGCCATCTTGTACGTTCCCAGGTGAATACATGCCTCATTAGCTATTTACAGGCATGTGTGTATGATGTAAACAGGAAAGTATTTTTACATCCTTCCTGGGTTTCCACTTGTGACTAATTATCATTCTGCATTTTAATGGATTTCAACTCTAGGATATCTAGCTTTCGATAACTTGAAACAGAACAAAAATAATAAGAGAGTGATTCACAACATAAATACAGCACATGAATTTAGAGAGATTTATTTACAATAATGTGCTTAACTCCATTTTGTGTTTCGAACCAATCTGAAAAAAAAACTTTGGGGAATGAGTTTTAGATCATTCTTTCTTTTTTTTTCACAATTAAAAAGTTCCATATTTTGCTAAAGCATTCATATCAAATGTCTGAAATTTTTGCGGCTCAGGTTTTATTTGAGTGATTTTTTTACCCTATCCTTGCAAAAAGTGTTCACTCTGAATGATGCATATATTAAACAACACGAAAGAATGACAAACTGGTCATAAAACCTGAAAAATATCTGCACGCAAGAATATTGGTTTATACTATATGCACACCCATAGCTGCACACAAACTGTACTCCAATAAATTTGGCCAAGGGACATGTACGTCTATTGTTTTTAAGAGTATCAAATTCAAGCTAAACCCTAAAATAACATCAAGGTGAAGCTACATAAATAAAACCTGGCATTCCAAGAAATCCTTAGCACTGACCTTGGAAATGCACTCAGAGATTGGCAATGCAAGTTGAGCAGCGAGTATACCGATTTACAGATTGAGGAGGAAAAGGTGAAGGGCAAGCGATGTGACGAACATTGAAAGGGCAGGATTAAAAGACCGAGAAATTTACGCAATAAAATTAGGGATTTGTGTGAGACTGTGTATGAGGGGGTGTGAAAAATGATGCATACCATCGTAATATTTCATCTTTAGAGCACTATTTTTGTATGGATACGTAATGTACATGTACATACATATGCGCAGGGAACGGGGTGGGGGTTGCTTGAGATGACATCCCCCCCCCCCAAAAAAAAAAAAAAAAAAAAAAAANTATATGGGCCCGAACAACAAAAATACTTCTCGTTCACTCTTTCACTAATCATCTAGCGGAAGGGCAAAATACTGTGGTATTTAATGAGCATTCCAGCGCCATCTTGTACGTTCCCTGGTGAATACATGCCTCATTAGCTATTTACAGGCATGTGTGCATGATGTAAACAGGAAAGTATTTTTACATCCTTCCTGGGTTTCCACTTGTGACTAATTATCATTCTGCATTTTAATGGATTCCAACTCAACGATATCTAACTTTCGATAACTTGAAACAGAATAAAAAATAATAAGAGAGTGATTCACAACATAAATACAGCACATGAATTTAGAGAGATTTATTTACAATAATGTGCTTTAACACCATTTTGTGTTTTGAACCAATCTGAAAAAAACCTTTCCGGGAATGAGTTTAAGATCATTCTTTCTTTTTTTCGCAATTAAAAAGTTCCATATTTTGCTAAAGCATTCATATCAAATGTCTGAAATTTTTGCGGCTCAGGTTTTATTTGAGTGATTTTTTTACCCTATCCTTGCAAAAAGTGTTCACTCTGAATGATGCATATATTAAACAACACGAAAGAATGACAAACTGGTCATAAAACCTGAAAAATATCTGCACGCAAGAATATTGGCTTTAATATACCATATGCACACCCATAGCTGCACACAAACTGTACTCCAATAAATTAGGCCAAGGGACATGTATGTCTATTGTTTTTAAAGCTGCGTCTGCACTATAGCGAGTTTTTGAGTTAGCGCGCTAGCTCTGATCCGGGTAAATAGCGCGATCAGAACTAGCTTGAGCTAATTTTCAGTGCAGACGCAAACAGTGAGCCAATTCACTGAAAAATCTCGAGCTTAACAAGCCCAAGATATCTTGAGCTAGTTTCCAAAACAGTGAGCTAATTTGGGAAATAGCTCACTAACTCGCTCTTATTTGGTACAGTGCAGCT
>BQKZ01002105.1:86948-99381 GCA_036244855.1 Temnopleurus reevesii
TTTTTTTTTTTTTTAAATATCGTCTGCTTTTTGTCGTCTGCTGCAATAGCATGAGCGCCCTCATCAGTAAAAGTACGTCAGGCACGCAAGCAGAGCGTTCCAAGAAGCGAGATTCAGAGTGCTGAATTTGCTCATAAACTTGTTTTTTTTAATGTCAATTGGATCTTACAATAAAAGAACTGTGAGAAGAATATGGAGGATATTGGGCCATTGCAATTGCAATGGTTACAATGACGAAAAGAAGAGATTTTATGATGCGAAATCTGATCTAAAGCACAGGCGATACCGATGGGCGAAAGCGAGATGTGCTCGGCCGGAGTTGCGGGGGGACATCAGGCAGAGTAGCGCCTGGGATCCGGTGATGGGTGACTTGGTGTGTTTGTGGTATGAAACGGTGTATTTTGAGCTTTTTGATGGGGTTACAATAATATGCATGGCTTCCTCCAGCGATTTTAGATTGTGATATGTTGGCCTAATTGCAGAATACCCCACCACACATTTAAGCCTATCTATGACTATGATGAGAGAGTAGACAACAGTCATAACCATAATAAAAGGCATAAATGTCTCGTAATGGGGTATTCTGCAATGGTTCCGATATGTTTGGCACAATATGTATCTTAAAATACACAATTGTTTTTAATCTTTTGGCATTGTCGATCGAACTGAATTTATTCTTACAAAATTAGAGCTAGCCTACTGAGTACTGTACCTTCTTCTTCGTCTGCCACTCTTTCCGGAGATCAGCTTTCAGCAAGGTACAGTAAGTCAGTAGGCATGGTAGTTGAATACAGAAGTAAGACATTATAAAGCGGAAAGAGTGCAGGCACGTGACAGGTGGATTTTGTACAGAAACAGGAGAGCAATGTTGCAGAGTTTTGGACACAAAAGAGGAGGGAGTTAAAGAGAGCTAGGGAAGAGTTACAGATTTAGTGAATGATTCAAAGTCAACTTCAGAGTATAGTGGGGGGAAGGTTTCCTCTGGCAGGTGCCTGCTTCTCAGCTCATTAGAAGGAAGCTTTGTGGTGTAGGGCCTAGTGGTTCTTACTCTCCCCTTTCAACCTGAGGCTTGTAGGTTCGAATCCCACCCATGGCGTCAATTTCCTTCAGCAAGAAATTTATTCGCATTGTGCTGCACTCAACCCAGGTGACATAAATGGGTACAGGGAGGAAGAAATTCCTTCAATGCAGTGAGCGCCGAATGGTCTAGCCGGGTAATATTACACAAAGCCCTTAGAAACACTTTGTATTAACTCTTAACATGCTACATTATATGACCATAGACTGCTAGGTTTTTCTGAAAGTATGGGGTATTGTGTGTTCAACTTGTCGACCAGAGTCGACAGAAGCGAGCCAGCATGGGTGACTGGAGTTGAGCTCTTTGTAAATGTTGTGTATTATTATTAGTGAAGTCTTCTCTGGTAAAGCAACTAAATTGTTTTTAATTTCATTGCCAATCACAGGTAGAGACCCCTGCTCGAGATTTGTTTGTGAAAACGGAGGATCTTGCATCGCTTCTGCTGACGCCCCTTTCTGCTTATGCCCCGATGGATTTACAGGACAACATTGTGAAATTGGTAAATTAACCTCTTTGTCAGGAGCATGATTTTTAAAGCCATTTCTTTTGTGAGAGCACAATTGATGCAAAACAAGGAGATGGACCCTGAAGAGCAAGATCCTACCAACTAAATTTGTAGAGCGTGCAAATATGCTAATACTAGTATCATATGTGATTGAGTTGAAGGGTATCTGAGGCTGATAATTTGCCAGTTGATAGTAAACGATTATTCACGGCCGCCAGATGGTGCAGCGGGAACTATCATTCCCGAAGTCACGCCGAGAGGCTATCATCCTGAGGGCGCAGCCAGAAGGATGATAGCCTCTCGATCGGCGTGACTGAGGGGATAATGGTTTCACTAAACCCATCTGAAGGCAGTTGATAATCTGTTTATATTCATCATCGATAACATAGACAAAGTTAGTCCTCATGTAAATTTTTTGATTATTCTATAAATAATGGATCCAAACAGAAAACGAGGAAAGTGGACACTGGCACACGTAAAAATTAGGCAGCCTTGCCTTCGCGCAAATCAATGTACACAACACAGTATGCTAGACTGCCCCGGCCGCCCCGGCGCTGTGCATGTGCTCCACATGCCCAGGCGCACGTGGCAATCGATCATCGTAACGCGTGCCACCTTTCCCACAAAGCATAAACAGCGCGCATCGTTTAGTATGTCACAGAAACGTCATCCCGTAATAGTTTCCGAACTATTACTGGATGACGTCAAATTTAAGTGAATTTCTATGCCGGTGGGAGCTATCAATAGTCACGTGAAGAGATTTAGACCAATCACTGGCTCAGAATCATTTTATGGTGGATATAAAATATGTTACAATATGCCTATGAGGTTTCGTGTCAAGAAAATAACCTCTTTGTTATAGTGTTTTTGCCTATTAAAAGAGGGCGCTTTAATAAAGGACACAGTTTTTATGTGTCTTATTGAGTTACCACAACTTCTAGCTCCTTCTTGATTTATTTCATGAAGTCAAACGGAGCCTAGAGACTCGGAAAGATCACCATGAACTCACAGTATACACAAAACCAACCCCCCTAAACCTGCCATGACATTTGTAAGTGTTTGAAATATATTACATAACATTTATTTTCCATTGTGTCCATCATCACCATCAAAATAATGGATATCTAATTCGTCTACATGAGTAGTTGAATGACTAGTTTTGAATTCCATTTCAATCACATTCCAGGAATTCGAGACCCCTGCTCCGGATTTGTTTGTGAAAACGGAGGATCTTGCATCGCCCCTGCTGACGCCCCTTTCTGCTTATGCCCCGATGGATTTACAGGAGAACATTGTGAAATTGGTAAGTTTAGATGATATGTAAATTTGTAATCTGAAGTGTCCCCATCTTAAAGAGGCTGGAAACTCGTAAAGCAAGGGCGATTCAGATGAGGCTTCGGATGAAAGGAAACAAGCTTCGAGATTAATTACCGATCACATTCTCATGGGTATGTTGCAGTGATACGGTTCGATGCTAAGTTATAGGACAACCCATTGAGATCTTGATAGGACTATTGCACGCAATTCAAATCAGTGTCAATGTTCTCACTCTTACCACTGTTTCGAGTAAAGGCCCCCATACGTCACTCAAACACATTGCCACGGGGCATTTGTAAGGCAGCTGGGTTAATTGTTTCTAAATTCCTTGGTCTGCTAAAGTAATTATCAGGCAGATATCTCCCACAGTCGAGCTATGTTACGTAACATGCGCCAACCATGCTACGAGTGAGTGAAGGCAACAAGTGGTTAGTCTCAACGAGTAGGCCATGGTTTTGCTTTTAGAATACTTTTTTGTGGAACAATGTCAGATTTTGTGTTTTGTTTTGTCCTATCAGGAATATATTAAAAAAGCAAATGAGGGCCATAGAATTCTGTTTTCAATTTCCTATGGGAACGCTGATAATTATGTGATGCAACGCAATTTAAAATCATTCCCTTGCATTCACGGAAGTACTACTTCAAAACGGGAATGGCAACCGTGAACCATGATAATTATGTGATGCAGTGTCATTTAATATCCTTCCCTTGAATTCACAGAAGGACCGCTTCCGAACGGCAGCGTGCGCCTCGCAGACGGATACTCTGAATTCGAAGGCCACATTGAGATAGACTAAGCTACTGTTATTTACCCTGGCCTACTGAAATTCAAGCCAATGGTCGAAATAGATGACAATGACTAAGACCTGGGTTAAGTTAGACTATTAGAATACGGGCCATTGAATTCTGTTTTCAAATCTCCATGGGAACCTTGATAATAATGTGATGCAATGTGTCATTTTATCTTGTATATTCTGCTAATGGCATGGCCCCAATGTAAACCAGATTTGTACGGTATCTGTTTGGATTTTTACAATGTTGAAATTAAATCTATCTGTCAATCTATCTATTGGGGTGTTGCTCATAATCAACTGCAAATCAACTGAAACTTTGCAAATTGTAACGCGCATTTCAATCGCGCACGGTATGCGCATTTAACAATGCGCATGAAACAATGATTTTGATTGGCACGTTCTGATCAACTGCCACTTGCGATCAATTGCAACTTTTGAGCAACACCCCCTATGTCATTTAAAATCCTTTGTATGAATTTACAGAAGGACCGCTTCCGAACGGCAGCGTGCGCCTCGAAGACGGATACTCTGAATTTGAAGGCCGTGTCGAGATCTATCACGATGGCTCTTGGCACACCATCTGCGACTCAATCTGGGGCCAGGAGGAGGCCGACGTCGTCTGTCGGCAGCTTGGCTTTGCGGCGGCCACCGACGCCACCTGTTGTTCACGCTACGGGTACACTGAGCTTACACCGTTGTTTAGCCAGGTGGAATGCCGCGGAGACGAAGATAACCTCCTATCCTGCCCGCACACAGAGATAGGACACGCGGACTGCCAGCCTTGGCGCCATGCTGGTGTGAAATGCAGAAGTACGTATTCTCAATATTCATTCATTCATACAATTGTGCCTAAAAGTATGTGAAGTTCTAGAAATTTTACAGTTAAACAAAATGATGAATTTTTGCATTACATAAGGGACTTATTACTACGGATGATGAAGTGCTGATGGTCTAAAAATATAACAATAAAATTGTCGAAAGAGCCTGTGCTAAAATATGTGAGCCCCCATACTAATATACACATCAAGTGACATTCCCTATATTAGAAATAACCCCCCTCCCCATCCCGTTCCCGTCCCCCTCTCTCCCTCCTCCCCCTCATGGCCATCTGTTTCACTAACTATCTTAATCGTGATGCATCTTTTATCATAGGTACACATTGGCTATTTCGTGATCAGGGTTACATTCTCGCTTCACCAAAATTCTGTGACTTTTGCCAGTATCTCTAAATTTCCAGACTTATCCCTGATTTTCTAGACAGTTTTCCTAAAAGATTGAAATTTATGCATGTTTCTTGCCGATGATTGTAGTTTTGTGGTTTTCCCGAAACCTTTTGAAAAATGAACACCTCTTGTTTTGCAGATGCCCTGACTCCATGTCTATTGCCAGAAGGTCGTGCCATCAACTGGGACGCTATGTATGACTGCCAGGCTCCTTGATAATTGACTCCCCTTTCCCCTTCCCCTCCCCCTCCTCTATGAGTAAAACCGCCTCCTAACACCTCTTGTTTTTCAGATGCCCTGACTCCGTGTCCTCTACCGGAAGGTCCCACCATGGACTGGGACGCTATGTGTGACTGCCAGGCTCCTTGATAATTGACTCCCCATTCCCCTTCCCCTCCCCCTCCTCTATGAGTAAAACCGCCAACTAACACCTCTTGTTTTTCAGATGCCCTGACTCCGTGTCCTCTACCGGAAGGTCCCACCATAGACTGGGACGCTATGTATGACTGCCAGGCTCCTTGATAATTGACTCCCCTTTCCCCTTCCCCTCCCCCTCCTCTATGAGTAAAACCGCCAACTAACACCTCTTGTTTTTCAGATGCCCTGACTCCGTGTCCTCTACCGGAAGGTCCCACCATAGACTGGGACGCTATGTATGACTGCCAGGCTCCTTGATAATTGACTCCCCATTCCCCTTCCCCTCCCCCTCCTCTATGAGTAAAACCGCCAACTAACACCTCTTGTTTTTCAGATGCCCTGACTCCGTGTCCTCTACCGGAAGGTCCCACCATAGACTGGGACGCTATGTATGACTGCCAGGCTCCTTGATAATTGACTCCCCTTTCCCCTTCCCCTCCCCCTCCTCTATGAGTAAAACCGCCAACTAACACCTCTTGTTTTTCAGATGCCCTGACTCCGTGTCCTCTACCGGAAGGTCCCACCATGGACTGGGACGCTATGTGTGACTGCCAGGCTCCTTGATAATTGACTCCCCCTTCCCCTTCCCCTCCCCCTTCCCCTTCCCATCTATTAGTTAAAACCGGTTATTAACACCTCTTGTTTTTCAGATGCCCTGACTCCGTGTCCTCTACTGGAAGGTCCCACCATGGACTGGGACGCTATGTGTGACTGCCAGGCTCCTTGATAATTGACTCCCCCTTCCACGTCCCCTCCCCCTCCCCTTCCCTTATTTCTACTACATCTGTGAGTAAAACCGGCTATCAACACTTCTTGTTTTTCAGATGCCCTGACTCCGTGTCCTCTACCGGAAGGTCCCACCATCGACTGGGACGCTATGTATGACTGCCAGGCACCTTACTTCCAAGAATTCATCAGCAACTATGGGAGACCTCAGGTGAGGCCAAAAAAAAAAAAAAAATTGTTTGGCTGCTCAAGATTGGCTTTTAAAAAAAAGGTTCGGTTGGTGGGATTTTTTTCTCTTTTTTAATGAGAAAACAAAAAAAGCAAAATCACAAATGCTTGGTCATTTAAATCAACCCTTAATTTGTAAACAATTATCTGTAAATATCTGTATGCGATTTTGCTTTGTAATTTTGTTTCAATTTATGTTTGCTCGATATTGTTCTCACTTATTTTTTGTTATATTGTATGTTTTTTAAATGAAAAAAGTAAATCAAATCAAATCAAATCAAATCAAAGAAAAACAAAGAAACAGCAGTTTTGAATGTCGCAATCTACTACAGGTTTATTCAAACACTGTAAGCCCTATACACTATTTATTTAATGAAAGGTTACATGTTGATAGTTCACATTATGAAATAGAACATGTTCAGTAAGAACACACATTTGGAGAAGCCCGCATTTTCGAAACGAAAGGCAGCGTGAAACATCTCCATCCAAATTCACATTTTATTTTTTACTCTTCTTCGCGGCGCGCAGATCAGACTCGGGAACTCTGGCAAGCCAACAGACTTTGTGTTTGAGTCGGCGCTACAAAAAATCTGGGTAGCGGGGAAAAAAATATATATATATTTCCATCGGGCCGTTTTCTTAGGGTCAGTCGGTCGAGGGCAACCAAACAATTTATATTTTTTTTGCCTAACGTTGGGAGCATACTGCATCGCTTGCGTTGAGCTCAGAACCGAGCAGCAAAGGTGGTGTGCAACCATGCCTCTCTCCTTCTTCGTCAACAAGGCCCTGCAACATAACAAATGCAATTGAACTTACGATAAATATTAGTTGCAAGTCTAAGGCAAAATATGTACCGAAAAGATACAATTAATTGCAAAATTAAACTCTTTATGTTATACATGCCCCTGCATAGGCTTCCAATAGATGCAAATTTTATGCATACATTTAAAACAAAGGTTGTTCTTGACAACCCTAAAGCTTGCCCAAGGCTTGTCGGACATAGCAACAAGTAATGTATGCAAACCGGATTCCAAGTATTGTAGTCTTATTATTATCAAACGGTTTAAGGAATACCACTTACCTACGTTCAATGGCAAAAAAAGCACATATATTTGAATATATAAGTAAACCCGTCTACAGAGTAACAAACCATGTACAAAATTCTCACAAATACTGACAAGTGCATCCATCAGATGGCTCCCTTCTATCTCTCAAACCTTCTATCATTGCATCAACCAGGAAGGCATGGTCTGAGATCTGGCAACAACCCAACCTTGCTCTCGGTTCCAAGAAGTCGCACACGCTTCGAAATCAATTTTTTTCCATTTTTGCACCACATGTCCGGAATAATTTTCCTCAGGCTGTGTGATCTTCTTCTCTTTCTATTTTTCATCATTCCTTAAAACCCTTTCTCTTTGATAATTAGATTTATTGTTGTTTGTATTTTTATGTAGGTAATTTTAATGTTTGCTATCAATGTCAATTAAAGTAACGTAATATGTTTTCAAGCGCTATGATACACATGTCTGTAAGAGCGCTATATAAATTTCAATATTATCATTAAATCTACATCAGACCGTGTCTACATATCGTCAGCATTTTTACGAACTGGCCTTTAACTATGGGGCCGCTGCTTAAACATGTAGAAACCCCCGACAAAGCGTCAAGTACAATGACATACCACTTAAATTCATGTTATTTCAATTGCAATTATTTCAATTGAATTGCTACGTCTGGTTAGAGCAATCATCCCTCGCTAGTAGGCCGGTTCGTAAAATCGGTGACGATATTAAGAAAGATATACTGGAAACTCGGTATATAGAGATCTGATATAACGAAATACCTGTTATAAAGTGGTGAAATATCTGGTCCCAGTTCTTTATAACTTATTGTTTTTTAACTGTGCTTTAGAGAGCACTGTAAGATGGTACTTTTCCCAGTCCCAAGCATCTCGTTATACTGAGTTTCCACTGTATTGATATTCTTCTGAGTTATGCCATTTTTTGTATAGAGCTTTGTTAGAAAAAAAGGACAAAGCATCAGCTAAAGGTATACTTTATTATCTATCAAAATATTGTTTTTGAAATAAAAAAAATTCTAATACCAAACCAATATGTTGAATGATATGTTACAAAGAGTTTAATTACTATGTTGGAAAGTAATTTGATTGAATTATGTAACAAATTTGTTATGGAAATATTAGATATTGCTAAGATAAACTGGATGGTGTTTTCTACCAAAAAAGTAGAGCAATTAGCCCTCTAAACCTTAAAAATATTTAAAAAATAGCCCCTGTAAGATATTTCAGTGTACATGTATAGGGACATAGCTAAATCGTGGAATTGCTCATATAATTATAAGTATAAATATTTCTTTGCACAAAATCAATGGTAACTCCAATCATAGACATTTCATTTGTGGTCAAATTTTCTCAATTTCTTTCTCCCTGTTTCTCTGATCTTTTTTTCCCCCCATATTTACAATTTTTCCTCTGAAATCCCAATTTTTTAACTTTTTTTTTCAAACAGGTGCGGGGAGAGCTGCTTCCGTTCCTTACTGTTGCCGATTTCATCGAGACTGCAGGAGAAATATGGAATTCTCCTGATTTTGTTGAAGCCTTTGCCCATTTCTGCTTATCGCTAGCCCCGCGTTTGACTGTAACTGGACAACCAGATGTCTACAGAGCTCTGTGCACCCCTGTCCTCACTGCTCTGGCCGATGGGACGGACATAGACGGAGATGCCCTTTGCAGACAGGTCTACGGGATGCTAGCACCACCACTGCCCTATACCGATTATCCGTACGTCCCGGATACCGACACGCCCCTTCCACCGCTCCCCGACGTAACAAGCACACCGACGACCTTCTCCACAGACTATCCAGTGTTCAACATCTCTATGTTCAGTCCCACCCCAATCATATGCGTGTTTCCTTTCCCGACTCCGACGCCGTATACCAGCGCCCCTGATGCTCTGAGAGAATTTGACTTCATGGCGCTCCTCAACCAGGTCCTTGAAAACGTCGTGAATATCACGTCGTACGACGAGACAAGTGTTTGTGCCGCGGTCGGAGGCGTAGTCAGTTCGGGGTACCGGCCGGAGGATTTCGTCACCGACTTCTTGACGGAGTCCGTCGCCGGTTATATCCCGAGAGCCGCGGAGATCTGCGCAAGCTGGGACGACATCGTAGACTACCTCGTCAATATCTCGGGTCAGCATAGTCCTGTGAATTTCTCTGTCTTGCTCAATGTCCTGCCTGACGCTATCGCCCACCTGACCGGTTTCCCCGGCAGAGAAGAGTTGTGCGCCTTTGTTCAAGACGCACTGACCTTGGACAGTGTTGATCTATTCGCGGACACAATCGTCCAGAATATGCTTAGCGTTCTAACCGATTCCAATCATTGCTCATCAGTCCTTCAAGATGTCATCCAAATTATCCCAGCTGTGACCTTTGACACGACGGTCGAGGATATCGAGGACAGGCTACTGCCGATGTATTCTGGATTTGATGACGTAGATCAAGTTTGCCAGTATGTCGAGAGGTCTTTCGGACAGTTGAGTAAGTTTTCATTCTGTGGGGGCTGATTTAATAGCATTTGTACAACTGAATTCAACAATTGTTATGATTAGGTATTGTCATATTTCTACCAGAGAAGCTAACATTTGACTTTTTGTTTTACAGAATGTCTTTAGATCAACTGATTTTTTAAAACTAATATAGCTTTTAAAGTACTGATTAATTTTGAAATAACAATCATCATGATTTACTAAAAACTAAATCAATGCATAAAAGTTTAAAACCTCCCTGATTTTATGATAAAACCTCCCTGAAATGTGAATTTTCAGGTTAGCAGCTCTGGAGCCATGCATAGAGGAATATGAACAGCTCTACAAAACACAAGCCAGAATGTTAATATTATCATCACCCTTTCATCATAATCATAAAACAGTAAATCTCTCATTTCAACATTCTTTTGAAGCGTTACAAAATCTGCCTGTATGCCTCGCCGATGGCGAAACCAGTAATATGGGACGAGTCGAAGTCCAGGGCTAGGATATCGCGGGCTCTCGAGCGTATTCCCATCTAGATGCGATACCAGAAAAATAATTCCCTGGAAACATAACCCAGAGTGCTATCATTATCATCACCCTTTCATCATAATCATAAAACAATAAATTCCTCATTTCAACATTCTTTTGAAGCGCTACCAAATCTTCCCGTACGCCTTGCCGGTGGCGAAACCAGTAATACAGGACGAGTCGAAGTCCAGCATAACGGTGCCTGGGGGACCGTTTGCGATGATGGATTCGACGAGGATGACGCAATCGTGGTATGTCGAACGCTGGGGTACCGCGGGCCTTCGAGCGTACTCCCAGCTGGATCCAACCCCGGTACAGGTGATATCATACTTGATGAGGTTAATTGCTTCGGAGTGGAGTCTAACATCGCAAGGTGTGATCATAATCCAATCGGAGTTAATGATTGTTCTCATTTCGAAGATGTCAGCGTTAACTGCAGTCTTGAAGGTAAGTTATAATAGGCCGTTTAAATTATTATATAAAGGGGGACTTTTATGACACCCTGAATAATCATTTATTAAAGATTGCATTTGTCTTTACATAATAATTCTATTTTCCTGTACAATATACACCTCTTAGTATTTTTAAACAATTATTTTCGATCAAAATTTTTATCTGGGTCGAAAAGCTACGCCTCACATCCCAGAAATACTCCCTCTACGGCACATCGATTGAAAGACGGGGTCTGTGACGTCATATCCAATCCTGCATCAAAGCACATTCCGACACCACGCTCTGTGCATTATTACCTGGCTATAGCATGACGACCATTTGGCGCTCACTGCATTAAAGGAATTTCTTCCTACCGTTACCCATTCACCTCACCTGGGTTAGGTGCAACACAATTTGTATAAATATCTTGCTGAATAAAATTAACATCATAGGTTGGATTCAAAGATATGACCCACAGGCTGAAAGGTGAGAATCGGTGACCACTACAGCACGACGTCTCCAGACGCATTTGAATATCTATTACGACTTGTTTACTGGTGCACAGATTACTTGCTAGCAATACATAATGTTTCTCTGGAAACTCTAAGTTTAGATTATTTTCATGATCTGAACCCATGTTCAACTCTGGCTATTGTTTGTATCTGAGTTTTAACTCAAAAGAGAACTTCTCTAACAGGTGTTTAGTTGTGCTAAAATGCGAACAAAACCAGCTAAGCGTTAAAATCAAATTATTAACATAATTGGTTGGAACTCATTTTTTCTTCTATTTCATGTTAGCCAAAGCACCCATTGAGCCAACAACAGAGCCACCCCAAGAATATTCCTGACCCGACTCGTTAACGGAAGCACCAAAAACGAAGGATGTTTTCGTCCCATAGACGCATGCAGTTGTGCCAAAATGCGAACAATACTATCTAAGTGTTAAAATTCAAATGATTAACATTTGAAATAATTTATTTCCTTATTTAATTTAAGTTGAACAACCCGTTGAGCCAACAACAGAGCCGCCCGAAGAATATTTCCTGACCCGACTCGTTAACGGAACGAACCCCAACGAACAACGTTTTCGTCACATAGATGCATGCAGTTGTGCCAAAATGCGAACAATACCATCTAAGCGTTAAAATTCAAATTATTAACATTTGAACTAATTTTTTTCCTTATTTAATGTTAGTTGAAACGCCCGTTGAGCCGACAACAGAGCCGCCCCAAGGATATTTTCTGACCCGACTCGTTAACGGAAACACCGAAAACGAAGGACGTGTGGAGGTCTTCTCCAATGGCCAATGGGGTACGGTTTGCGATGACGGTTGGTCCGATGCTAACACGGACGTCGTCTGTCGCGATCTTGGCTTCGAGGGAGGGCAAAGTTACGACTGCTGCGCACAGTATGGACAGGGCAGCGGTGATATCCTACTGGATGATATCGCTTGTATGGGATTTGAAACTAACATCGGGGAATGCCACAGGAGTGTAGGACATAACTGTCAGCACACGGAAGACGTCGGGGTCGTTTGTACTCCTCGAGGTATGTTATACAGATGGGTATTTCCATGGGGTTGGGTCCACTTTTCATGCAAAGTCCATGCAACGTAGTGATCCACTTTGTCACT
>BQKZ01002106.1:0-69568 GCA_036244855.1 Temnopleurus reevesii
GGATGTACATGTGACTGGACATCCCCTGAAGCAGGGATCATATACAGTGTTTTCTGGACATGTGTAGGCTAGGAGGAAAAGAACATAAGAGTAATTTGGGTAATTTCAACATCCACTCTTGAAGTTCATAAAATACCCTTTAGATATTTCTTTTGTAAAATATGAAAAATTTTCTCCTTGGATTCAAAAGTAAATTTTTATATTTTATGCTACAAATTGCAGGATATTTTCATTAATGCAGGATAAGGGCGAAAATATTATAACATCGTTATAATGCAATTACAATCTTTTCTTTTACATTAAACTATTTTTGTAAAATATCTACTTGTACCAAGATTTTAAAATAAAATGGAATGTTTTCAATTAGATTAGATAGCAACCATTTCATCAAATTTGTTCAAAATTAAATATACTGATATTGAGGTTTAATTAAGTCTTAAAATAAGCCTTTGCCATTTACTTGAAGACTTGTCATGGTAATGATTTCATTCAGCAATGCTTAACATGCCTATCACATTGCAAACCACATTTATTCTTGCAAATAATCATGGGCACAAACGACAAACATATTATTAAAAAAAAAGAACTTACGACACTCTGGAACAAAGTCTCTCCAGTTGACAGGGTTGCCCCCTTTAAGTCTACAAGCCTGTGCATACTGCTCAAGACTGTCGCATAGGGCTGGATCCCCAATCTCACAGACGTCATAGAGGCATGATGCATGGTAAGGAGTGGGATTCACATAATCATGGCAAGATTCGAAAGGCCCTGTGAATGAACAATGTGATGAGAAAATAGCAAAAGTCTTCCATACACTATTGGTCTTATTTTCAACAGCTTCTTTGCAAGTTATCTTTGTTGAATTTTCTTGCACAGGGAATGAAGAAAATCCTTAAAAAATGTAAGAAAGCCCTTTGGTATCATCAACAGTGCAAAGAATCTTTTTAGAATCTTTCAATTAATCAATTTCCTCTGGAGACTCCAGAGCATCAAATAAGGAAGACTCATCTAATGCACAAAAGAAAACTGCCAGGTTAAGGGATGGAGGTAGACTTTCCTGTAATACCATCCCATATTTCTTGCAGACACATAAGCATTCTTGAATGTTTTACAAAAATAGGCCGTTATGGTAGTTTGAAATACTTGCTAGATCACAGAAACAACATTTTTTGCTGTCAACTGGAAATTGTATTGAATGGCTTATCATGCCCATAGTTTTTTTTTAATTATTTTAATAAATGATATTGTTTTAAATAAATATCAGCAGAGTTCTTAGAAAAAAAGAATGAATCAATAAACAAATGAATTGGTATTTCAGATTTATTAGTACTCTGTATTCATAGGATGTTCCACCCACATCCAAATTCTGCTCATTTGTCGTATTGATAAGGGATACCACTACAAAGGCCAATTTTCCCTCTTGTATGCATGTATACCTGTTAATACCTACAAATCATTTTCAAATGGTCTTGCATGGATGTCTACCTTAAAGGATACATTAAAGGATCTAGGTGAAGAAACTCACCAAAAGGATCTATCAAGAGATAACAGGTGTCAGTAGATTCTTCCTGGACCTCCCTCTGTCTTTCTTCACTGCTTGTATATTTTTCCTTGCTGCGACTCCTACTTCCACTGCTCTTGCTACCACTCTTCTTGCTCTTACTACCACTTTTCTTGCTCTTGCTGCCACTTTCTTTGCTACTGCTGCCACTGTCTTTACTCTTGCTGCCACTTTTCTTGCTCTTGCTGCCACTGTCTTTGCTGCTGCTGCCACTTCCTTTACTCTTGCTGCCACTTCCTTTACTCTTGCTACCACTTCCTTTACTCTTGCTGCCACTTTCTTTACTCTTGCTGCCACTGTCTTTACTTTTGCTACCACTGTCTTTACTCTTGCTGCCACTATCTTTGCTGCTGCTGCCACTTCCTTTACTCTTGCTACCACTTCCTTTACTCTTGCTACCACTTCCTTTACTCTTGCTACCACTGCCTTTGCTGTCGCTTCCACTTTCTTCACTACTGCTTCCACTCTCACGTGAATCAGGAGGATCGAGGCAAGGATTAACTGGGCCAGGTTCTCTGGGCTCACATTCGTCAGGGTTGACTGCCCAGCTGTTGCCAAACTCTGTGCTTGATCTTGCCTGTATGTGATGAAACAAAATTGTTTTGTATGAAAGCTAAAATTCATGCTCACGTCATATGGCTTTATTCATCGATTACCATTCATATTCAACAAAGAGGTTGCATAGAAAAGTTAGCAGACAGTTGATAATTTTCTTACTTTACATCCATTATAGAATTGTAGAGAATAAGATTTGATTACCTAGTCAACCAACCAGCTCTTTAAAATGCCAGCATACAAAAGTAGATACACTTCAAATGTCTCACTTTCGAACTTACAATTTACAGAATAATATGACCAGACAATGTTATCGTAAATTTCAAAACAACATTTTCCTCCACTTACCATGTTTCCATTTGGCATCTCCATATCATTTGCATCATTCCCATCATATGATCCACAGAGACCACAGGTGCGTCCACCGTAAGAAGAACTAAGGTAAACATTAGCATCGTGCTTTCCATCGTAGCTGGCAGTGAGGAAATCTGTTTTAAGGAACTATGAAAAAGAAAAAGGTTAAGATGGAGAGTGGCAAGAAATTTGTAGGATTATAAAATAATTTAATAAATTTTTACGAATTATCATTATAATTTGTTTTGAAATAATTTATTAAGAGCTATGACAAAGTAAAAGGTTAATATGGACAGTGAAAATTAGGTTAAATGATTCTAAAATGCTCTTAAAATGATCCGGAACTATCTTTATGATTGGTTTTGAAATAACCTATAAGGAACTATGAAAAATAAAAAGGTTTCGATGGATTGGGTTGAACAATTCTAAAATGATCTTTAAATGTTTAGGAATTTTCTTTATGATTGAATTTGACATAAGCAATTAACATTTGCTCAAACAAATAAAACAATACTCATTGCATATCTACAATTAATGTCCACTTAAAATATACTTGGCACTAACACACCAATCCAACTATCCATACATGCATAGACACACACACACACACACACCCATATCCCAAAACACAGGCACACAATAATTCACAAAACCATGAACACTCATCTCTCTTGATGCTAACCAAACAAATAAAAATTTCAGCACCACATTCATTCATAAATTCAATTACACATCATCTTAAACAAAGAAAAACTATAAAGGACCCACTAATAAAATCGCTCATCTAAGTCCATTCTTTACACGAAACGGAATAAAAAAACACTTACCACTGTCTTCCAAAGTCTGTATATGGAAACATGCTCATCAAAGTATGGCAAGTTGTGTGAAATATCAATGCCATTCACGATGACCTTCACATCAATCCTAGAGTCCTTCAGAAGGCGGTAGACGTCCCCATCCACCTCATAGACGACTTCCTTCAGGTAGGTCACACGGTCCGAAGGCTTCCGACGTTCATTATTTGACCAAAGATGGAAGGCGCTTGTGTTCAGGCAATCTATGACCAGCGTGTAGTCACAGTCACCTTGGAAGTTGTACTTCTTATCATCAAAGGTCACATAATGTGGGTCACCCCAGATCTGACAGAATCCAGAAGCTAGAGATAGGGAAAATGAAGTTTTCAGGGTTATCAATTACAGCTCATAATAATGTCTAAAATCATCCGATGGAATACTTGCAGATTCAGTAGACCTCTGTTTTTTATTTATATATACTTCCATGTCTTTGTACTGTAAGAGCAAAAAATACTCTTTACTTTGTGCAAAATGATGGACTTCCTGGTTCCAGCAACCAATGGCTTAATATATCACACTTTCATTCTACAGTGTTGGACAGAATTCTTACAATTGGAGCAAGTATTCTGATCACTTGTTTAAGATGTCATCTATTTTTTTCCATTTGGTGTTAGTTTCTTTCACATTTTGTAAAAAATCATTGGCATACACCTGAGCATGATCAAAATTATGTCAATTAATGGAAATACATTTAATGAGATTATGGACTATTCCTGAAGGTAGGAATCGTCTGAGGTATTTTTATATGTATTTTTTTTCCAAATATTTTGACAAGTTGCAAAGTTGTACAAAGTGCCATTCTTGGTTTCATACAGATCTATACTCAGCTACAATCTTTATTCTAGGGAGAGAATGACAAAAGCGCATAAAATGAAGAAGACAACACGGCAGGAGTCATGTAAAGACTTGGAAGTAAAGTCTGGACAAAACAATGACATAGATCAAGATAACATACAAGACCTTAGACAAGGGGTGGTCCTGACGCAAGTGCAGTCAAAGCTGCCTCTATTGGCCAACCAAGGGAAACAGAAAAAGTGGCCACTGTAGACAGGTGACTTCTATAAACAGGTTATAGAGGGAACAAATTAAAGTGGCAACTATAGACAGGTGGCCAATAAGACAGGTTCGACTGTACATCAACTCACCAGGGAAGCATCCATTGTTAATCTCAGAGAATCCGTCAGCACAATTACAACTTGGAAGGCCATTCTTGATTTCACACACTTGATTTTCTCCACAGGAAAATGACTGGCAGTGACTTATTCCATTAGTGCAGGTGCAGACTTCCGTGCAATCTGGGCTTGTATATGTTTCTTCAGACTTTAGAGAAAGAAAGTGTAGATTATTTGTATAAAAAAAAGAATATCGTACTATACTATACCATGAAATTTGTAAGAGAAGGCAAGCCTGCTTATGAAAAAGGTGAAGTTCGAGCAACATGTATATTAGTTGGATCAAGATTTTTCAAATAACCTTCATTTAGGTTTGATGAATTTACATGTATTACAGTGATGGTCTGAAGAGCACATGAGGTATGCCGATCGACAATCTTACAATGAAAAATTCTAATCAATGTCCAAGCTTCCAGTTAGTTCAGTAACAATCATGCTTCTGTGATATTAATAGTATATTCATTAATATTCTTATCACCATTTTTTTAACAGGAAATCTGGGTCAGTTAATGATCAAGCAGGAAACATCATCAAAAAGGTGCACATCTGATGATTTCCTACTTACCGGAAGATAAATGCCATTTTCCAGAGTGCAACCACACTGCGATGGATCCACACAGTTTCCCCGATCCCANATGGAAGGCGCTTGTGTTCAGGCAATCTCTGACCAGCGTGTAGTCACAGTCACCTTGGAAGTTGTACTTCTTATCGTCAAAGGTCACATAATGTGGATCACCCCAGATCTGACAGAATCCAGAAGCTAGATATAGGGAAAATTATTTTTTCCAAAATTTATAGCTAATCATGATAATGTCTAAAATCACCCAATGCCATACTTGCAAACTCAGTAGACAACTGTTTTTCATCATTTATCTTTCCATTTCTTTGTACTGTATAGCCAAGAAAATTTTCACCCTTGGCAACTGTATTCTGTAATTCCCATAGACCTTGTGCAGAGGCTAATCGATGCCAGCAGTCAATTGGTTAATATATCACACTCTCATTCTACAGCATTGGAAAGAGAGATTTATTACAATTCGAGCAAATATTCTGATCACTTGTTTGAGATGATATCCATATTTTCCATGTGGTGCTAGCCCTTGACACATCCTGGAAAAACTAGTTGAAATATACCTAAGCATCATTTAATTTAGTTCAGTTAATGGCAATACATTTAATGAGATTATGGACTATTCCTAAAGGTACGAATCATCTAAGGTATTGTAATATGTATTTTTCCAAATATTTTGACAAGTTGTAAAGTTGTAAAACCATTCTTTGTTTCAGACAGATGTGTAGTCCCAAGTAAAATGACAAAAGTACATAGCCATAAAGAAGCCAACAAGGCAGGAGTCATCTAGAGACTTGGAAGTAAATTCTGGACAAAACAATGACATAGATCAAGTTAACATACAAGACCTTATACAAGGGGTGGTCCTGACGCAAGTGCAGTCAAACCTGTCTCTATTGGCCAACCAATGGAAACAGAAAAAGAGGCCACTATACACAGGTTACCTCTATAGACAGGTTCTTTTTGACACTTTCTTTCCTGGAGGGAACAAATTAAAGTGGCAACTATAGACAGGTGGCCACTAAGACAGGTTTGACTGTACATCAACTCACCAGGGAAGCATCCATTGTTAATCTCTGTGAATCCGTCAGCACAATTACAACTTGGAAGGCCATTCTTGATTTCACACACTTGATTTTCTCCACAGGAAAATGACTGGCAGTTACTTATTCCATTAGTGCAGGTGCAGACTTCCGTGCAATCTGGGCTTGTATATGTTTCTTCAGGCTTTAGAGAAAGAAAGTGTAAATAAGATTTGTAAGAAAAAGCAAGCCTGATTATGAAAAAGGCAAAGTACTAGCAACATTTATAATATTCAATAAAAAGATGTTAAATTATTCATGCAACATCTATGAAATTCATTTCTGAAGACATGGTGTGTAATATTTTGTAACATTTACAGTATCAATTTTCATTCATCTAATAAGCAATTTCAAGACATTGCAATCAAGTACCTGGCAAGCATTTTTCTCTGACATAGTAAAAGTACATGACATTAAATCTTTGAAATATGGAAATATCTGATGCTATAAACTATATAATTCTAATATGTCCAGCCACAACATCTCATTTCATATGCAATCGCAACAGGATATTAAAAAAAGGAGCATATACAATTATTTCCTACTTACCGGAAGATAAATGCCATTTTCCAGAGTGCAGCCACACTGTGATGGATCTACACAGTTGCCGTCATCTAGAACCAAACCATCTTCACATCTGCACGTTTCCTGACAAGTGGAATTGCAGGACAATGGGGATGTGGCGGAGGAACACGTAGGCTGGCAGCCACTGAAGCATGGATCATACACAGTGTTGGCAGGACAGTCCAATGCTGCACAAAATAATAAACATAAACAGACAAGCTCTTTAGATTCATCAACATCATCATATTACGCAATAGTGACACAACCTAACACGACAAAATGTTCTGTGTACATTGAGGAATTTTTATATTCACAGGAAGAAATATGATGACATTAAACAATTTCGAAAGTGTCCATGAGGCATTCTTACCCAATTGAAAATTGCAGGAGTTAGTCTAACAGCCTATATTATCATCGATCTGTTAAAGAAATTGTTGTTTCAATATCAAGGTGTGACATTTGGGGGCTTGTCCAGGAGTCAAACAAGAGACACGCAAGAAGATTTAGTTTACGATATATCTACTCTATCTTTCTAAACTCATACGACATACTGAAATATCTGCTTTGACACTACAAGGTATCTGACTTACGACATTCTGTGACCTCTTCTCTCCAGTTCCCAGGATTACCACCACGGTTTCTACAAGCCTGAGCATACTGCTGAAGACTAGCACACAAGGCATCTTCTCCTGTCTCACATACATCGTACAGACATGACGTGTAGTAGTTTTCTGGATCCACATAGTCCTGGCAATCTTCAAAGGGCCCTGAACAAATGCACCAATACGAATAGATCAAAATTCCAGAAGACACATGAAATCATTGGTATTATGCTTTTCCCATTAAGGAATGTCTGTTTTCACTTACATACTAATGAGTGAACATAATACTGAAACGTCAAAAACTTCACTCTCTGGTTTTGCTTTAGATATTTGCTAAATCTACAGAAACAGTTTGAATCACAATGATGCTAAGTTGGAGCACTGCAAAGCTCAATCAAGTTTCATTTGGCTGATGAAATTTACAACCAAATCCATATAAAAAGAAATAAATGAACCCAAAACAAGAAGAAAGTAATACCCAAGACGATCTTCACAAGAGCCGACTTTCAATATATTTTGATAATGTTCAGAGTCAGAAAATCTTAAAGGGAAAACAACATGCTGAACTTACCAGTCTCATCAACAAGATAAAAGCATAGATCTTGAGCCTCTTCTCTTGTATACTCCAACCCTTCATCACAGGGATCTGTTGGACCAGGATCTACATCATCGCATTGGTCAGGATTAACTACCCAGCTGTTTCCAAACTCAGTTTCAGATCTTGCCTGAATGGTAAAAGATGGAAATAGATGAATATCAAACAAACTCCATGTTTCATTCTGAACGATTATCATCAAAACAAAATGAAATGGTGCTTTCATTCTATCAATGTAAACTAAATCAAAGCTTAATCGAATTGAACACAAAATTCTAGCAATTCCTAATTCACACTTTTTTGTTCACACAGACTACAAATCAAGCAAAACTTATAGCTCCAGACAAAAACAAACTTTACACCAGCTTACCTCCTCGCCGTTAGGTAACAAGAGATCATTTTTCCTGTCTCCATCGAAATTTCCACAGAGGCCACAGGTACGTCCAAAGTAAGAGTAGCTGATATATACTTCAGCGCTGTTCATTCCATCAAACTTCACCACCAAGAAGTCGGTATACAGTGTCTTCTGCAGATAATAAAAGAAAAATATTGATTGGAGATGATTTCTTTGTATTACTAGATGACTAATGAATACGTGGCCCCATTCTAATATCGGTAGCCAAATTATGTCTTCATCAATATCAGAAAGCTTAAGCAATACTACGAATAAAGCGGCAACAGAACATTTTAATTTCCCTCCTCCATCCACGTATGAACTCACCACGGATGATGTGTCGCCTAAGATCAATACTTGTCCATCGATGTAAGGTAGATGCCTTGTAACACCATCCACTTGCACACGGGAGCCTTGCAAGGAGTACCTGATTCCTTTCAAGTCCAACACAACCTCTCGTAAGAAGGAAACTTTGGCTGATGGGCGCTGTCGTTCATTGTTGGACCAAAGGTGGAAATCGGTCAAATTCTGGCAATCTCTGACCAGCGTATAGTCGCAGTCACCCTGGAAGTTGTACTTCTTATCATCAAAGGTCACATAATGTGGGTCACCCCAGATCTGACAGGAACCAGGAGCTGAGATTACCAAAAAGAACAAGAAACATTCAGAGCAATCAGCAGGACAAAGATATAATCATTAACATTGGATAAGAGAGAAAAACTTATATTAAACAAAAAACAAATGAGCAATTCTTTGAAATGTTATACCTCTTAAAAGGGGTCACTAAACGACTGCAAAGAATTTAGTTCTCACCTCTGATGCAGAAACCTCCAACAGGGATGAAACCGTCTTGGCAGTAACAACCACGAATACCCTTCTTGACATCACAAACTTCGTTTTGGCCACACTGCAATGGCTCACACAAGGCTTGACCAGATTCACAGGTGCAGTGCTGAGAACAATCTGGACTCGTCCATGAAGTGCCAGGCTGGTGAAGTGGTATGGATAAAAATGAAAAAGCAGGTTTTAGTAATAACATGCTGTTTTAAACACATCATACATGAATATGACCTTTTATAACACAAAGCCTAAATTATTTGTCGTACAGTGTCCGACTTTAACTGGCTATTTGTGCATTTATTGCACGTAATGGAAATCTTAAACTATCTACCGGACATGTAATACATTCTAATAAATCTATATACAACGTTAACAAAATCCCAGAATCATTGGTCCATGATTTTGCGTCTGTGAACAGTTTAAAAATTAGCCTACTTTTGAGGTGAAGGGTCATATATATTTTACTTACAGGTAGGTAGACATCGTTTTCTAGTGTACAGCCACACTGTGATGGGTCAATGCACACTCCATCATCGAACACCAGACCATCTTCACATCGGCACGTCTCCTGGCAGGTCTCTGCACAGGAAACACTGCCCGGCAGGGATGTACATGTGACTGGACATCCCCTGAAGCAGGGATCATATACAGTGTTTTCTGGACATGTGTAGGCTAGGAGGAAAAGAACATAAGAGTAATTTGGGTAATTTCAACATCCACTCTTGAAGTTCATAAAATACCCTTTAGATATTTCTTTTGTAAAATATGAAAAACTTTCTCCTTGGATTCAAAAGTAAATTTTTATATTTTATGCTACATATTGCAGGATATTTTCATTAATGCAGGATAAGGGCGAATATATTATAACATCGTTATAATGCAATTACAATCTTTTCTTTTACATTAAACTATTTTTGTAAAATATCTACTTGTACCAAGATTTTAAAATAAAATGGAATGTTTTCAATTAGATTAGATAGCAACCATTTCATCTAATTTGTTCAAAATTAAATATACTGATATTGAGGTTTAATTAAGTCTTAGAATAAGCCTTTGCCATTTACTTGAAGACTTGTCATGGTAATGATTTCATTCAGCAATGCTTAACATGCCTATCACATTGCAAACCACATTTATTCTTGCAAATAATCATGGGCACAAACGACAAACATATTATTAAAAAAAAAGAACTTACGACACTCTGGAACAAAGTCTCTCCAGTTGACAGGGTTGCCCCCTTTAAGTCTACAAGCCTGTGCATACTGCTCAAGACTGTCGCATAGGGCTGGATCCCCAATCTCACAGACGTCATAGAGGCATGATGCATGGTAAGGAGTGGGATTCACATAATCATGGCAAGATTCGAAAGGCCCTGTGAATGAACAATGTGATGAGAAAATAGCGAAAGTCTTCCATACACTATTGGTCTTATTTTCAACAGCTTCTTTGCAAGTTATCTTTGTTGAATTTTCTTGCACAGGGCCTGAAGAAAATCCTTAAATTATGTAAGAAAGCCCTTTGGTATCATCAACAGTGCAAAGAATCTTTTTAGAATCTTTCAATTAATCAATTTCCTCTGGAGACTCCAGAGCATCAAATATGGAAGACTCATCTAATGCACAAAAGAAAACTGCCAGGTTAAGGGATGGAGGTAGACTTTCCTGTAATACCATCCCATATTTCTTGCAGACACATAAGCATTCTTGAATGTTTTACAAAAATAGGCCGTTATGGTAGTTTGAAATACTTGCTAGATCACAGAAGCAACATTTTTTGCTGTCAACTGGAAATTGTATTGAATGGCTTATCATGCCCATAGTTTTTTTTTAAATTATTTTAATAAATGATATTGTTTTAAATAAATATCAGCAGAGTTCTTAGAAAAAAAGAATGAATCAATAAACAAATGAATTGGTATTTCAGATTTATTAGTACTCTGTATTCATAGGATGTTCCACCCACATCCAAATTCTGCTCATTTGTCGTATTGATAAGGGATACCACTACAAAGGCCAATTTTCCCTCTTGTATGCATGTATACCTGTTAATACCTACAAATCATTTTCAAATGGTCTTGCATGGATGTCTACCTTAAAGGATACATTAAAGGATCTAGGTGAAGAAACTCACCAAAAGGATCTATCAAGAGATCACAGGTGTCGGTAGATTCTTCCTGGACCTCCCTCTGTCTTTCTTCACTGCTTGTATATTTTTCCTTGCTGCGACTCCTACTTCCACTGCTCTTGCTACCACTCTTCTTGCTCTTACTACCACTTTTCTTGCTCTTGCTGCCACTTTCTTTGCTCTTGCTGCCACTTCCTTTACTCTTGCTGCCACTTTTCTTGCTCTTGCTGCCACTGTCTTTGCTGCTGCTGCCACTTCCTTTACTCTTGCTGCCACTTTCTTTACTTTTGCTGCCACTGTCTTTACTCTTGCTGCCACTATCTTTGATGCTGCTGCCACTTCCTTTACTCTTGCTACCACTTCCTTTACTCTTGCTACCACTTCCTTTACTCTTGCTACCACTGCCTTTGCTGTCGCTTCCACTTTCTTCACTACTGCTTCCACTCTCACGTGAATCAGGAGGATCGAGGCAAGGATTAACTGGGCCAGGTTCTCTGGGCTCACATTCGTCAGGGTTGACTGCCCAGCTGTTGCCGAACTCTGTGCTTGATCTTGCCTGTATGTGATGAAACAAAATTGTTTTGTATGAAAGCTAAAATTCATGCTCACGTCATATGGCTTTATTCATCGATTACCATTCATATTCAACAAAGAGGTTGCATAGAAAAGTTAGCAGACAGTTGATAATTTTCTTACTTTACATCCATTATAGAATTGTTGAGAATAAGATTTGATTACCTAGTCAACCAACCAGCTCTTTAAAATGCCAGCATACAAAAGTAGATACACTTCAAATGTCTCACTTTCGAACTTACAATTTACAGAATAATATGACCAGACAATGTTATCGTAAATTTCAAAACAACATTTTCCTCCACTTACCATGTTTCCATTTGGCATCTCCATATCATTTGCATCATTCCCATCATATGATCCACAGAGACCACAGGTGCGTCCACCGTAAGAAGAACTAAGGTAAACATTAGCATCGTGCTTTCCATCGTAGCTGGCAGTGAGGAAATCTGTTTTAAGGAACTATGAAAAAGACAAAGGTTAAGATGGAGAGTGGCAAGAAATTTGTAGGATTGTAAAATTATTTTATAACTTTTTACGAATTATCTTTATAATTTGTTTTGAAATAATTTATTAAGAGCTATGACAAAGTAAAAGGTTAATATGGACAGTGAAAATTAGGTTAAATGATTCTAAAATGCTCTTAAAATGTTCCGGAACTATCTTTATGATTGGTTTTGAAATAACCTATTAGGAACTATGAAAAATAAAAAGGTTTCGATGGATTGGGTTGAACAATTCTAAAATGATCTTTAAATGTTTAGGAATTTTCTTTATGATTGAATTTGACATAAGCAATTAACATTTGCTCAAACAAATAAAACAATACTCATTGCATATCTACAATTAATGTCCACTTAAAATATACTTGGCACTAACACACCAATCCAACTATCCATACATGCATAGACACACACACACACACACACCCATATCCCAAAACACAGGCACACAATAATTCACAAAACCATGAACACTCATCTCTCTTGATGCTAACCAAACAAATAAATATTTCAGCACCACATTCATTCATGAATTCAATTACACATCATCTTAAACAAAGAAAAACTATAAAGGACCCACTAATAAAATCGCTCATCTAAGTCCATTCTTTACACGAAACGGAATAAAAAAACACTTACCACTGTCTTCCAAAGTCTGTATATGGAAACATGCTCATCAAAGTATGGCAAGTTGTGTGAAATATCAATGCCATTCACGATGACCTTCACATCAATCCTAGAGTCCTTCAGAAGGCGGTAGACGTCCCCATCCACCTCATAGACGACTTCCTTCAGGTAGGTCACACGGTCCGAAGGCTTCCGACGTTCATTATTTGACCAAAGATGGAAGGCGCTTGTGTTCAGGCAATCTATGACCAGCGTGTAGTCACAGTCACCTTGGAAGTTGTACTTCTTATCATCAAAGGTCACATAATGTGGGTCACCCCAGATCTGACAGAATCCAGAAGCTAGAGATAGGGAAAATGAAGTTTTCAGGGTTATCAATTACAGCTCATAATAATGTCTAAAATCATCCGATGGAATACTTGCAGATTCAGTAGACCTCTGTTTTTTATTTATATATACTTCCATGTCTTTGTACTGTAAGAGCAAAAAATACTCTTTACTTTGTGCAAAATGATGGACTTCCTGGTTCCAGCAACCAATGGCTTAATATATCACACTTTCATTCTACAGTGTTGGACAGAATTCTTACAATTGGAGCAAGTATTCTGATCACTTGTTTAAGATGTCATCTATTTTTTTCCATTTGGTGTTAGTTTCTTTCACATTTTGGAAAAAATCATTGGCATACACCTGAGCATGATCAAAATTATGTCAATTAATGGAAATACATTTAATGAGATTATGGACCATTCCTGAAGTATGAATCGTCTGAGGTATTTTTATATGTATTTTTTTTCCAAATATTTTGACAAGTTGCAAAGTTGTATAAAGAGCCATTCTTGGTTTCATACAGATCTATACTCAGCTACAATTTTTATTCTAGGGAGAGAATGACAAAAGCGCATAAAATGAAGAAGACAACACGGCAGGAGTCATGTAAAGACTTGGAAGTAAAGTCTGGACAAAACAATGACATAGATCAAGATAACATACAAGACCTTAGACAAGGGGTGGTCCTGGCGCAAGTGCAGTCAAAGCTGCCTCTATTGGCCAACCAAGGGAAACAGAAAAAGTGGCCACTGTAGACAGGTGACTTCTATACACAGGTTATAGAGGGAACAAATTAAAGTGGCAACTATAGACAGGTGGCCCATAAGACAGGTTCGACTGTACATCAACTCACCAGGGAAGCATCCATTGTTAATCTCAGAGAATCCGTCAGCACAATTACAACTTGGAAGGCCATTCTTGATTTCACACACTTGATTTTCTCCACAGGAAAATGGCTGGCAGTGACTTATTCCATTAGTGCAGGTGCAGACTTCCGTGCAATCTGGGCTTGTATATGTTTCTTCAGACTTTAGAGAAAGAAAGTGTAGATTATTTGTATAAAAAAAAGAATATCGTACTATACTATACCATGAAATTTGTAAGAGAAGGCAAGCCTGCTTATGAAAAAGGTGAAGTTCGAGCAACATGTATATTAGTTGGATCAAGATTTTTCAAATAACCTTCATTTAGGTTTGATGAATTTACATGTATTACAGTGATGGTCTGAAGAGCACATGAGGTATGCCGATCGACAATCTTACAATGAAAAATTCTAATCAATGTCCAAGCTTCCAGTTAGTTCAGTAACAATCATGCTTCTGTGATATTAATAGTATATTCATTAATATTCTTATCACCATTTTTTTAACAGGAAATCTGGGTCAGTTAATGATCAAGCAGGAAACATCATCAAAAAGGTGCACATCTGATGATTTCCTACTTACCGGAAGATAAATGCCATTTTCCAGAGTGCAACCACACTGCGATGGATCCACACAGTTTCCCCGATCCCAGACAAAACCATCTTCACATCTGCATGTTTCCCTGCAAGTACTACTGCAAGTTAATGTAGTTTGAGTAGAGGAACAGGTTTCTGGGCAGCCTCGGAAACAAGGATCATACACTGTGTTGCCAGGACAGTCCAATGCTTTACAAAAAGAGTAAAAAGTTATGATTGTAACTCCTAACATTCTACCAAATCTGTCTCAATAACGTCTGATGTATCAACAGGCAAATAATTGTGTTCTTATTTTTTTTCGTTTTACACAGCGCCTACAGTATTTTCGCTCAATCAAATGAATGCAAAGCTAAATAATGACTATCTCTAATTTGATTATAACATGAACAATACACACACATTATACATTATTTCATATAAATTTTCTTGTCTCATCTTTTGCAAAAACAAAAGCCAAATGAATTTTAGTGTTTTTTTTTAGTGGTGGAAAACATATGAACCTGAGCTAACAATGTTATACAGCAATTTACAGCAATCATTTTATTTATATGGACTTACAACATTGTTCAGCTGATCTCCATTGGCCAGGAGTCCCTCCCTTCAGCCTGCAAGCACGAGAATACTCTGCAAGACTGTCACACGCAGCATCATCGCCAGTTAGACATACATCATAGACACACGATTCATAGTAATTAGTAGGGTCCACATACTCAAAGCAACGTTGGAATGGGCCTGAAATAAATATGAGTCAAGATCAGGAATGGTTACACATAAATGTAGCACTACTCAACTGGTAATCTTGGGAAATGCTAATGAACCATGTTGAGACAATTAACATTTATTAATTAGATTACATAAGTTTTGTATCCAGGACTTTCAACATAATTGTGCTAGATTCATGAATAGGAAAAGAGAAAAAAAATCATAATCTCAGACCAACAAGATGCAAAAATTCTTTAACGTAGCGATTAATGAGAAGTTCTAAACATAAATATTGTTCACAATGAATCAGATGACAATACAGTCAAAGGTTATATAGGAACAATTTCCCATACAAATCTCCTACTTGTTCAATTTTTCAACAACCTGCAGTTAAAAAGGAATAAAACCCTGGAATTAATTTGCTATCAGTCGATGAAGAAAAATATGATGATCAAACTGTGAAAATTTGAACTTAATTGGACAGTCCGTTCAAAAGTTACGAATTTTCAAAGTTTCAATTATCCCATGTCATGGGGATCCTTGAATTGGCAACGCTTAACAAATCTATGACGATATGCGGACAACTCTCCATTTATTTTGTACATGATTTTTTATAATTATGGAATTTGATTGAATATACCATAACTATTCAACATTATTTTTCCAACAATACTTGAAGAATTATCCAACACCTATAATACTGACGAGAAAAGGGAAAATTTTGTCCACTTTTCTGAAAAAAGAAGAAATTGTTAAATTTTGTGTACAAAATGAATGGAGAGCTGTCCACAAATACGTCACAGATTTGAACGTAGACGACTAATAATTGGTCGGCGTTGCTTACTCCAGGATTCCCATGACGGGACATTCACTATAACTTTTTAAATTCATAACTTTTGAATGGATCGTCGGATTATGCTCAAATTTTCACAGTTGGTTCATTTTATTTTTCTCCATCTACTGAGAGAATATAAAATGCAGGGTTTCGTTCTTCTTTAAGGACAAGTAGTCACATTGCATTTGATTAAAATATTGTAGAAATTAAAGAGAAAGATAGATTTAGTGACTTTACAGATGGAAATCTATCCAAATTGAATCCAATACTCATAGGGAAACAAGAAGTTCCTTTAATGTCGTAAGACTTACCATCTTCATCAATCAGAGAGTAACAAAGATCCTGAGATTCCGTCAAGCCGTTCACTCCATCTTCACACGGATCTGTTGGACCTGGATCTACAGGATCACACTGGTCTGGATTTACAACCCAGCTGTCTCCAAATTCTGTTGCTGATCTTGCCTGTGAGTTAATCATTGATCATGTGAAATGTTTAAGCATTAGGTTATTGATCATATGGAATGTTCTAACATCAAATCATGTATTAATCATGGCTGATATGAATAATGTTGACAAAAAAATTGAACCATTTTCCAGTGTCTATAGGGTCATCTTGATCTGGATTAATATCCCGTCCATCTCCAAACGCTATTTATGATCTCGTATGTGTGTTAATCATTGATCACATGAAAAATTTATCAATAAATCATCACTAGGTGTTGTAATAGAATTTAACCAAGGACCCTTTTTCAGATGGACGATTAGTGCCAGTGTTCCTTGGATGTCATGATAGTCACCGGCGCCTAATTATGCATGCATTTTGATGAGAACATCCAGATGATTAACAATTAAAGCACTTATGTGCATTTTTTCATTGACAAAGGAACATTTTGCCCTGTCTTGGTTTTTGTTTGCTGATGTCCTGTTTTAGAATATAACTTTCAATGAACATCTTTCAGATTTAGAGCAGCAAAATTGCGAAGCAGACGATTTTATGATGTAAAATATGCTTTTATCTTATACAGAAAATCCCAGACACACATGATGACCTCAATAACGTCAAGAGACTTATGACCAATATATGCTATGTATCTTGCATCTCTGGAAAAGTATGAGGAATTCTGCAAAAATTGGATCATAAGTGATAGTCATTCAATCACTATTCAGCCTTATTATTAATATATATCTACCCTTTCCAAAATAAAACTCCTGGAACTAAAGTGGTCCATCGTAAATAAGAACTGCACATTGGTTTTTTAAGATTTAATTGATTTATTGCCTTCTGCGCACACGATTTGTTTAATTTCAATATGTGAAAACAGACTTCTTGTTTCTCCCTACATCCTGATCGGCGGTGACCATCATGACATCAGAGTAGAAAAATATTAAAAGAATGTTATTCAGATGACAATGGAAGTCACACGCTAGCAATCCCATTACGTAACAGATATCTGTCCATTGTCGAAAATCCTTGGTTTAACTAAGGAATTGCAATACAACAAGGAACAATAGCATGAGAAGTTTTTATAAAGAGATACAGAAGAATAAATCTGATCCAAGTGGTGCTAAGTTAGTCTACATTTCAGACCAGCAGTCAACAGTGCCTGCAAAATTGCACACACAAAGTATTTCAAACATAGCAAAATCAAGCTCATTACTAATCCTACCTGTTCCCCTGACGGGAGTTCCATGTCATTTGTCTTGTCTCCATCAAAGGATCCACACAAGCCACAGGTTCTTCCTACATCTGGGTCGAGGGTCACAACAGCACTGTTTTCCCCATCGTATTCTACACCTATAAAAGCTGATTCCAAGAACTGAAAAGAAAAATGAACAACACAATAATAAAGTCTAATAAATGTATACTTTTTTGGTAAGAGTGTCTTTATGAAAGAAATGAACAGTACTTTTCCTGCAGAAGTACTTTGGTAGAAATTTGGTGGTACTGGTAGTAGTGTAGTAGTACAACTGCAGTACTTTAACAGAGCATTTCTGACAGTACTTCTGAAGTACCACAGAAGCACAGAAGCACAATTGGTAACATAGTAGTCAATCATAAAAAAATGTCTTACCAACTTAGTTGCCTCCTTGTAGATTGCTACTTGACCATCAATGAAGGGAAGGTTCACATTCAAAACTATGCCATCAACTCTAACTTGTAGATCCTTCATCAGAGCATATGTCACACCATTCAGTTCAAGAACAATTTCCCTCAGGAAAGAGACACGGTCAGATGGACGTCGTCTCATATTCTTGGACCAAAGGTGGTAATTAGTCAAGTTAAAGCAATCTCGGATGAGGGTGTAGTCACAATCACCATGGAAATTGTACTTCTTATCATCAAAGGTCACATAATGTGGGTCACCCCAGATCTGACAAAAACCAGGTTCTGTAGTAGCAAAAATATGAAATTAAATGTTAAGTGTTATCAATATTGTTTAAAAATATTCAGTGATAAGATAAAGAAAATATTATGGCTTGAAAGGAAATATTCAAAGATACAGTATATTAATTGCTTCGCTAGGTATGTCGTGTTTTGAAAAATGGTCAAGGGCATTTTCAAAAATATATTGAAAATTTTGTATTTTTTTTTTTACATTGGCATTACTCTACAAGCTCAACGTGTATCAGAATCACTCTGATAAATTATTTTCTAAGTATGTCACAGTAAGGCAAAATAAAATTCCCAACATCTTTACTTTGATTGCAACTTGCACCTTCAATTGTAAGGGTACATTGGCGTTTATTCTGATTGTTTTAAATACTGTTAAGGGTATCAGTGCTCACATATATATCCCAAGTTGTTTAAAAATTGACCTCCGGCAATTATGCCATTCATTAGGTATGGTCCTTTGGGAACAAAGCAACAGCCAGTTTTCTGGACATAAAAAACATCAACACTGCATTCAAGACCAATCACACAAAAATACAAGGTACAACCCATAAGATCTGGGTGACACAGACCATAATGAGCAAACACATATTCTTTAAGACAATAGACACAGGAACAAATAATAATATGAGTAATGATATGAATTCTTATATAGCGCTGGTATCCACCAAGCTCTGATGCTCATGACGCTGAAAAAAATACACTAATAAATAACGTAAAATATCACACTACAATGAATCAATTACAGAGAAATTTGAAGAAAGAGATCCGTTTTTTTTTAAATAGGCTCACCTCTGATGCAGCCGTCTCCATCAGAGACGAAACCATCTTGGCAGTAGCAACCGGGAATACCATTCTTCCTCTCACAGACTTCATTGTCACTACACTGTAAAGGACTGCACTGGGCTTGGCCAGATTCACAGCTGCAGCGTTGTGAACAGTCCGGACTTGTCCATTCTTCTCCAGGCTGAAATGAGCAGGGAAAAAAAGCAAACATGGGTAACCTAGGATGACTATATGACGGGGTTGGGAATTTTCTGGCTGGTTCTTCCAAAACAACTCAATGTCCATGCATTACAGTGAAATAAATGCCCTTCATTCCATCTTTATTGAACTCAATTCTTTGTACTGAACAATTTGAGAATAGAGTAATTTTAAGAATTTCCTTAATAAAATAATCTCATTCTGGTTAACCTCAGATCCTCCGATATGCATAATTAGCATGCTTTTTTTTATTACTCACTTATGCACATACAATGAATCAAAATATAATCTGATGTATGTTCCTCTCATCTTCACATAAATTCAAGTGTGAAAATTTTCTTTTACATGGCTCTTCAATTAATGCAAGAATGAATATATAAATATTGAAGTGCTGATTATGAAGAGAACATAATACAACAATCAACACTAGCAGTATGCTCATTCCTCGAAAGAACAGTGCTTCGATTTGACATAAATGCATAGGTTATTCATGAAAAAAAAGTCTAATGTCATGATATAATACTCTGCCAAAACAAAACATTTAAAAGGAGCACATCTAATGATAGTCTACTTACCGGAAGATAAATGCCATTTTCCAGAGTGCAACCACACTGCGATGGATCCACACAGTTTCCTCGATCCCAAAAAAAACCATCTTCACAACTGCATGTTTCCCTGCAAGTACTACTGCAAGTCAATGTAGTTTGAGTAGAGGAACAGGTTTCTGGGCAGCCTCGGAAACAAGGATCGTACACTGTGTTGCCAGGACAGTCCAATGCTGAAAAAAAGCAAGATTACGAATTATATAAAAATCCACTCCATTGGTATCTTAATAACATTAGTTGTGTTAAAAGACAAATTAATATTTATAGATATTACCTTTCCCCCAATTTTTGATGAAACATAGAATTAAATGAGAGGAAATGTCGGTAGAACAGTCTAATAATAGAAACAAATATTTTAACCACCTAAATCAGATGAGTAATCTAAAGGTGTCTCCAAAACAGCTGCTGCATTATCAGACAAAGAGTCATGCTCCCATTCTTTTTTAAAGATCACACAATCAAAGGCATGGATAAGTAAATGGATTGCACTATATCTGTTATCAATAGCATAGATTTTCAATCAATATAACCATCATCTGATCTACCCAATGATGAGATATGAACATGAATGATGTCATTTTGCTTCTTTGAATTTCAATGTATTTGAATTTTCAGTCATATATATCTCCATTTACAATAATGAACACATTTTTTATGAACTTACAACATTGTTCCGCTGTATCTCTATTGGGCAGGAGTTCCTCCCTTCAATCTGCAAGCACGAGCATACTCTGCAATGCTGTCACACGCAGCATCATCACCAGTTAGACTTACATCATAGAAACAAAACTAATTTTAATCAACTTACGACATTGTTCCACTGATCTCCATTGGCCAGGAGACCCTCCCTTCAGCCTGCAAGCACGAGCATACTCTGCAAGACTGTCACACGCAGCATCATCATCAGTTAGGCATACATCATAGACACAGGATTCATAGTAATCAGTAGGGTCCACATAATCAAAGCAAGGTTGGAACGGACCTGAAATAAAAATCAGTCGAGACAAAAAACGTTAGGCATAACTGCAGTATTACTCAGCTCAAAGATTAAGCCAACTTTTAAAAAGTTTCAGAACATTTGAGTAATTCTTTAACAATAATTCATCAAGTTTATTAACTATATAGATTTCACAGCTTTTTATTCAGGGCTTTAAAAATATTCAAAACATCCAACAAGTGTAATGAGGATATTGTGTAAAACAGAGGGAAGCTTTAAAATGTATATCATGTGCAACATCATTGTCAAGTACTTGACAATTTAGTGAAAAATCTGAAAGCGCCAATTCCATCGCAAGTCACTTTTACAACAATTAAATAAACTGCCTAGGGAGGGTGAATGTAAAAACATTAATTTTGATTGAAATATTGCAAAAGTATTAAATAAAAACAGAAACTCATGAATTACTTTGCTGAAGATAAATTTGGTGCAGGAGAAGATATAACTCCAGTCTGCTTAAAAAAATAACCAGCATGAATATAGGCTCATTTCAGTGGATTAATTCACTGACTACCAGAAATGGGTAGTCCATGAACAAAGTCTATGGAAATTAAAGAATTCAGTACTCCATGCATTAAAGGTAGAATACTTCTTTTGCAGCCTAAAATTTAACTTTCCAAGATTGTTGTGTTATGTTGAAGAATACTAAATGTTAGAACTTATCACCAATCAATTAAGCACAAAGATTGGTCATGATAGGCGTATTCATAGTTTTATTCCAATAATAATTCTTCTATTCAGGCATCGAACTAATGGACCTTGCGTTCAAAATTCACAACAGCCGTTAACCCCTCGTTGACCAATAGCGCAAGAGTCTCTCTCAGTGCGTATTCCGCATGGTGTGACAGTGTATTGAAGTGCGCACTGTATGTGCTCTTATGTTTTGTGTGTGTGTGTGTGTGTGTGGTACTGTAATACGCTAGGAGTATCGCGATACCATTGGTGTCTAGATGAATTATGATAGAATAGATTTTTATTTGAATTAAATATTCTGGACTACATTCGACCAAAATACTTCATAGAGGTTATTTTTTTGGCATATCTGAGGTACACAACAAGTTGTAAGCATAACCGTAATGTGTGCAAATGTAGTTTTCTACCTTTAAAACTTACCATCTTCATCAATCAGGTAGTAACAGAGATCCTGAGATTCCGTCAAGCCGTTCACTCCATCTTCACACGGATCGGTTGGACCTGGGTCTACCGGATCACACTGGTCTGGATTTACAACCCAGCTGTCTCCAAATTCTGTTGCTGATCTTGCCTGTGAGTTTATCATTGATAACAGGAACAGTAATTTTGATATCATCACTACCCATTGTTGCTAGAAGGTGGCAATTGATTGCAAATCAGTTACTAATTGAAATGCGCATTTTCATTCAACCATAATCTGAGCTTCCAAAAAGGCATGCATCAATCACTTTTTGTGAATTATCACCCTAGCTTCAGTCTAGCGTTTACAAGTGCAAGTGTATTGTAAACGTTTTCTATCAATGCCCATCCGTGGGGGTTTGTCTGCCTCAGGATAACAGCAAAGAACTTCGCTTTTGCAAATTCCTTCCTTTATCCCATCTCCTTTTTCTACTTTCTCATATTTAAACATGTATTCATTTACTATGGGACATTTGTAATTTTCACTCTTGTAAATGTTTTTATGTCTGTATAAATTAATAATAACAATACTAATGTGAAGGAGTAAATAAGGAATGAATATTCCTGCCAATTAGCCATTAAACTTACATTCTTGTTGATACAAGTGGGGGAAATTTAGCCCACTATTCAAGATTGTGTCCCACAGTGCAATTGCAAACGTGAACAGAACATTGTTACTTAAATCATTAAAACTTGTTTGTCTGAGACAGATTTAATACCTAGTACAATCAAGCTAATTACTAATCCTACTTGTTCTCCTGATGGAAGTTCCATGTCATTTGTCTTGTCTCCATCAAAGGATCCACACAGGCCACATGTTCTTCCTATATCAGGGTCGAGGGTTACAACAGCACTGTTTTCCCCATCGTATTCTACACTTATCAAAGTTGATTCCAAGATCTAAAGAGAAAAATGAAGAGCACAATACAGATACTTTCTGATTTATGCACTTTTTTAATTAGAGTGCTCATGCAAGTCACAAACTGCAGTTCCCTTTGAAGATCTACTAAACACACACCTTCGTTTAACTGACTTGAATAGAAGAAAAAAATGTATGCCATCTGCAATTCAGAAGTGGTTGCATATGCAGAGACATTTTATCATCATTCCTATATTCGAGTGAAGTAATATACATTTACATTGTATGTGACCTTTACTGACAGGCGGTAAAATAACTGACTGTAATATATTTGTATTAAATCATTCCATGTCAAGAATATACTAGGGGCATATTTTATACTACTTATCCCAAAGGGTAATAATCTTGTTATATATTTCCTGCAGAAGTATTTTGATGGTACTGGAAGTAGTTGAATAGTATAACTGCAGTACTTTGGCATAAACTATCTGAAAGTACTGCTGAAGTAATACAGTAGTGCCATAGTTCAGTACTGGAAGTAGTTGAATAGTTCAACTTCAGTACTCTGCCATAAACTATCTGAAAGTACTGTAGAAGTAATACAGTAGCACTATAGTTCACTTCTGGAAATAATTGAATAGTACAACTGCAGTAATTTAGCATAAACTATCTGAAAGTACTGCAGAAGATATAGAGTAGCACTATAGTTCAGTACTGTAGGTAGTTGAATGGTACAACTGCAGTACTGCATAAACTATCTGAAAGTACTGCTAAAGTAATAGAGTAGCACTATAGTTCAATACTGGAATTAGTTGAATAGTACCACTGCAGTACTTTAGCATAACGATCTGAAAGTACTGCTGAAATAATACAGTAGCACTATAGTTCAGTACTGTAGGTAGTTGGATAGTAATACTGCAGTACTTTAGCATAAACTATCTGAAAGTACTGCTGAAGTAATACAGAGCACTATAGCTCAGTTATTGTATAGCAATCCTGCTGTGTAATGTATTGTTGTACATTACTGCAGCATAGGATCAAATCTATCAGCTCACTTCTATTGTAACAATGATACCCTTACCTATAGATGCAGCTAGAATGTATGCTTGAACATTTACCTTTCTTGACACAAAATCAAGTCAGTTTTCTGTACATGCTCATCCACACTTAATACTTATAATATATAGCACCAATGGCCCAGACAAACGGCATTGGTAGCATAATGTTTAATTACAGAGATTTTCTTACCAACTTAGTTGCCTCCTTGTAGATTGTTACTTGACCATCAATAAAGGGTAGGTTCCCATTCACATCTAAGCCATCGACTCTAACTTGTAGATCCTTCATCAGAGCATATGTAATACCATTGAGTTCAAGAACGATTTCCCTCAGGAAAGAGACACGGTCAGATGGGCGTCGTCTCATATTCTTGGACCACAGGTGGTAATTAGTCAAGTTAAAGCAATCTCGGATGAGGGTGTAGTCACAGTCACCCTGGAAGTTGTACTTCTTATCATCAAAGGTCACATAATGTGGGTCACCCCAGATCTGACAGAAACCAGGCTCTGGAGTATCAAAAATATAGAATTAAATATTCAGAGTTATCAATATGGTTTTGAAATCTTCAGCGATTAGATAACAAAAAAAATATTGCATATACAGTACCTGCTTTACTGGGTTTATCGTGCTTTAATATTTATTTATTTATTTTCCATTTCATCAACAGCCAAAGAGTTCAATTCAAATTCGATATGAATCAAACAATACAATAATTACACAATATATATTATACATGACATTTCAAAATGGAGAGGCATGCAAAAGAAGAAAAGATTGAAGGAGACATGGCCCTGAGAGAAATTACATTAAAAGGAAGTAGGGTCAAGGGTATTTTCAAAAATTTAAATTCTACAAATTCAGTGCACATCAGAAACATTGTAATAGTGTATACTTTAATTTTAAATCCAAGTAAGCAGAAACCCGAATTACCAATATTTTTACTTTGATTCCAATTTGCACCTTCAACTGTGAGGCCACACTGGAACAAATTCTGAAGGTTTTGACGGTACTGTTTGGGCTATCAGTGCTTACATTCTGGTAAATATCCTTTAAAATATTGTAGACCTCCAAAAATATTTCATTGGTTAGACATGGGCCTTTTGGAGACAAGTAATATCTAATTTCATTGACATTGAAAAACATCATAACTGCACTCCACACTAAACACACACGAATACAACGTAGAACCCAAGCTCTTATTACAGAAGACAGAAGAAACAGGATAAAAGAGGGTTACCTCTGACACAGCTGTCTCCATCAGAGACGAAACCTTCTTGGCAATAACAACCTGGAATACCATTCTTCCTCTCACAGACTTCATTGTCACCACACTGCAGTGGAGTGCACTGGGCTTGGCCAGATTCACAGGTGCAGCGTTGTGAACAGTCTGGACTTGTCCAATCTTCTCCCGGCTGAAAAGAGTAAATATATTCTTTCAAGTGAACTGGATTTGAAATACCGATATCTATACTTTTTTTTATTAATCATATAAAAAATAAATGCTCATTTAACTTCATGCAGCTCAATACTTCAGCATCCAATCATTTAAAGTAGTTAATATTGTGATTGATAGAAACTTGGAGATTCTCTAAAGAAATAAATGGACTACAAACCACTCTTACTCAAATATATCCACAAAACAATTGGACCTTGAACGTGCTTAATAAATCGTGGCACCTACAAAGTGGATATACATTTCTAGTTATCATGCAAATGTTGAAGCTAGAGGAACATAACAACCTCTAAGTTGTGGCTTATTACCTCATGTCTATAATGTATAATCCCATAAATGACAATCCCATTTGCATAAAAATACAAATGTAAAGTTTAGAAGTCACAGGTTATGTTCTACTGCAGGAAAAAAATTGAGATTTACTACGTAAACAACAATTAATGCCAAATAAATGCTGGTCATATCACATTCAGTACACAAATGTATACAAAAATTCATATTAGGTTAACATTCTTATTATGTTTTTTTTTACAGGTAACCTGGTTCAGTTGATGCTGCAGCAGTGAACATGGAACAAAAAGAGCAAATGTAATGATTGCCTACTTACCGGAAGATAAATGCCATTTTCCAGAGTGCAACCACACTGCGATGGATCCACACAGTTTCCCCGATCCCAAACAAAGCCATCTTCACATCTGCATGTTTCCCTGCAAGTATTACTGCATGTCAATGTAGTTTGAGCAGAGGAACAGGTTTCTGGGCAGCCTCGGAAACAAGGATCATACACTGTGTTGCCAGGGCAGTCCAATGCTGTAAGAAAAGGGTAAAAAGTTTTTTGTTTTTTTTACAAGTTACAAGTTATAACTCCCAAAGTTCTCCCAGATCAGTTTCAATAACATTATCAACAGGCACATAACTTTGTTCTAAAAAATGTTCACAACTAGCCTACTTTTTTAATCTTTTACAGTGACAACAACCACATGCATTTCATTGTTTTGCTTAGGAAACATCTGAAGTTGAGGTTGAATCAACAACTCTATGTACAGCTTAAAAGATTTATCTACAATAATGAACTTAATTATGTGAACTTACGACATTGTTCCGCTGTATCTCTATTGGGCAGGAGTTCCTCCCTTCAATCTGCAAGCACGAGCATACTCCGCAAGGCTGTCACACGCAGCATCAACATCAGTTAGGCTTACATCATAGAAACAAAACTAATTTTAATCAACTTACGACATTGTTCTGTTGATCTCCATTGGCCAGGAGACCCTCCCTTCAACCTGCAAGCACGAGCGTACTCTGCAAGACTGTCACATGCAGCATCATCACCAGTTAGACTTACATCATAGAAACAAAACTAATCTTAATCAACTTACGACATTGTTCTATTGATCTCCATTGGCCAGGAGACCCTCCCTTCAGCCTGCAAGCACGAGCATACTCTGCAAGACTGTCACACGCAGCATCATCAACAGTTAGACATACATCATAGACACAGGATTCATAGTAATCAGTAGGGTCCACATAATCAAAGCAAGGTTGGAACGGACCTGAAATAAAAATCAGTCGAGACAAAAAACGTTAGGCATAACTGAAGTATTACTAAGCTCAAAGATTAAGCCAACTTTTAAAAAGTTTCAGAACATTTGAGTAATTCTTTAACAATAATTCATCAAGTTTATTAACTATATAGATTTCACAGCTTTTTATTCAGGGCTTTAAAAATATTCAAAACATCCAACAAGTGTAATGAGGATATTGTGTAAAACAGAGGGAAGCTTTAAAATGTATATCATGTGCAACATCATTGTCAAGTACTTGACAATTTAGTGAAAAATCTGAAAGCGCCAATTCCATCGCAAGTCACTTTTACAACAATTAAATAAACTGCCTAGGGAGGGTGAATGTAAAAACATTAATTTTGATTGAAATATTGCAAAAGTATTAAATAAAAACAGAAACTCATGAATTACTTTGCTGAAGATAAATTTGGTGCAGGAGAAGATATAACTCCAGTCTGCTTAAAAAAATAACCAGCATGAATATAGGCTCATTTCAGTGGATTAATTCACTGACTACCAGAAATGGGTAGTCCATGAACAAAGTCTATGGAAATTAAAGAATTCAGTACTCCATGCATTAAAGGTAGAATACTTCTTTTGCAGCCTAAAATTTAACTTTCCAAGATTGTTGTGTTATGTTGAAGAATACTAAATGTTAGAACTTATCACCAATCAATTAAGCACAAAGATTGGTCATGATAGGCGTATTCATAGTTTTATTCCAATAATAATTCTTCTATTCAGGCATCAAACTAATGGACCTTGCGTTCAAAATTCACAACAGCCGTTAACCCCTCGTTGACCAATAGCGCAAGAGTCTCTCTCAGTGCGTATTCCGCATGGTGTGACAGTGTATTGAAGTGCGCACTGTATGTGCTCTTATGTTTTGTGTGTGTGTGTGTGTGTGTGGTACTGTAATACGCTAGGAGTATCGCGATACCATTGGTGTCTAGATGAATTATGATAGAGTAGATTTTTATTTGAATTAAATATTCTGGACTACATTCGACCAAAATACTTCATAGAGGTTATTTTTTTGGCATATCTGAGGTACACAACAAGTTGTAAGCATAACCGTAATGTGTGCAAATGTAGTTTTCTACCTTTAAAACTTACCATCTTCATCAATCAGAGAGTAACAAAGATCCTGAGATTCCGTCAAGCCGTTCACTCCATCTTCACACGGATCAGTTGGACCTGGATCTACCGGATCACACTGGTCTGGATTTACAACCCAGCTGTCTCCAAATTGTGTTGCTGATCTTGCCTGTGAGTTAATCATTGATTACAGAAACATATAGGTATCGAATTATGGCTAAACCAGTGTTGCTAGAAATTTTGCATATGATCCTAAATCACCTGCAAATCACTTGCACATTAAAATGTGCACTTTCATTCAAACCCTGTCCTCTGCAACATTCAACTCAGTATAACAATTGAGGAATATATGTACTTCTCGACATAAAGACACGACAAAACAACAAGGAATCCTACAATTTGGCACATAAGCCATGATTTTATGTGCTACCCTTTTCTATATATATTTCATATCATTAGGCAAATGTTGAACAACAGGGAATTATAATATGTGACACATTAGCATGTTATTATTCAAAATATTGGACCAGAGATTAATACAGGAGTCTTAATTTTATATGCTAAGTGGTTCTATATGTCAGATCATTAGACAACATTGTGTTCCAGACCTTACTAGTGAATGTGAACTCAACAATTTTTACACTAACTATGCAGACATTTTACACATAGCAAAATCAAACTTTACTAATCATACCTGTTCCCCTGAAGGAAGTTCCATGTCATTTGTCTTGTCTCCATCAAAGGATCCACACAAGCCACAGGTTTTTCCTGCATCTGAACTCAGGGTTACAACAGCACTGTTTTCCCCATCATATTCTACACCTATCATAGATGATTCCAAGATCTAAAAGGAGAAATGAACAGCACAATACAAATACATCAAGTATATTAGAGTATTCATATGGAAAAAGTACTTAGGACATACTGTGGTGGTACTGGCAGTAATGCAATTGTATAACTGCAGTACTTTAGCAGAACATTTCTGACAGTACTTCTGAAGTACCACATTAGAACAATTATATTGGTACTGGAAATAAGGACTGTTTTTTTTTACTATAAGCACAACATTATCACTGCAGTTCCTCAATTATTTTACGGCAATCCTACTGCGTAATGTACTGTTGTACTTTATTAGTAATAAACTATTAAATACCAGTGCAGTACAGAGTGGAATCCATCAGCTCATCTTCACTGCAATTATGATACCTGAGAAGCAGCATGCTTTTCTCCTTTGGTTAAAGTCTTTCCAAATATCTACATGACATTGTTCTCAACATTTTAATATGTGATATTTCATCTATCCAATTCTATATTACATTTGACCTTTATCTTTCTTGGTACAAAATCCAGTCAGTTTTCTTGACATGATTATCTACACTGCATGCCTTTAATTGTAACCCCAATTACACAAACAAATAGAAGTGATAGCATATGGTTGAATACAATGAAATTCTCACCAACTTAGTTGCCTCCTTGTAGATTGCTACTTGACCATCAATGAAGGGAAGGTTCTCATTCACATCTATGCCATCGACTCTAACTTGTAGATCCTTCATCAGAGCATATGTCACACCATTCAGTTCAAGAACAATTTCCCTCAGGAAGGAGACACGGTCAGATGGACGTCGTCTCATATTCTTGGACCACAGGTGGTAGTTTGTCAAGTTAAAGCAATCTCGGATGAGGGTGTAGTCACAATCACCCTGGAAGTTGTACTTCTTATCATCAAAGGTCACGTAATGTGGGTCACCCCAGATCTGACAGACACCAGGAGCTATGAATTAATAATAATGAATGACATATAAAAGAATTACAAGTATAATATAGTGTTCACTGGTTGTCAATATTTTCATCAATATGGAATCCAAATGAAACCATAGACGTACATGAATGTTGTCCGAGTTAGTCTGAGTGAGAGTTGCTAAAAAGTTGCAATTGATTGCCAATTAACAACAAGTCAGTTTCAAATTTTCATTTGCATACGGTTTGTGGTTTTAATTTTTGATCAACTACAACTTTGACTGTTGCAACTTTCTATCAACAAGCAGTAAGTGAGACTCTGGAAATATTTAGTGGTAAACATGTAACCTCTAGGTGAACCCCAAAATTGCTCGGCCCCCTCTGACAAATTGACCCAATAATTTAAATTGCATTTCATTTCTGTTCTCTAAAAGAAATTCTTAATCATTGAATTCATGCCTTGTTGAAAAATATACATACATAAAACAGCCGTAGATATTCAAAACTGAGTGAAGAGCACCATCAAAATTAACATCATAATCATCACCATCAAATTGCATGACAATGAACTTTACAGGTTAATGAAACCTTGACTAATATAAAATAATCTTTTATTGTATTATTATTCATTCAGATAATTTGAAGCCCATGGATTGGACAACATCCATTTCACTGCTAATGTGTGCGGTGTAGTGTGCCTAGCATGATCATCCCTGCAGTTCTGTAACAGTAACGTAATGTTGTAAAGCGCTATGATACACATGTCTATAAAAGCGCTATATAAATGCCATTATTATTATTGAATTGAATTGAAGTTATTGGTTTCTATATCACACTACATATCATTCATATGAAAATATTATCAGACAAACTAATAATACATGTAATAATAATAATATCATACATGGGTATCAAACACAAATTAAACTAAATGAGATATAGAAGGGCTATGGCATAAGCATTAGAGCTTGATGTGCTTGCTAACAGTTTTGCTAACATACACACATACATGTAATAAACATAAAACGACATCAAAAATACATCTACATACATAAAGCATATAAAAGATAGAATACAAATAATTGAACCCAGAGTATTGGGGGGGGGGGTGACTTGAAAAGTTTCAAGCTAACCTCTGACGCATTCATCTCCGATTTGTTGGTAACCATCCACACAATAACAGCCTTGAACACCGTTCCTGAGGAGACACTCTTCGTTATCCCCACATCCATATGATTCACAAACAGCTTGTCCATTGACGCAGGTACACTGCAGGCTGCAGTCAGGACTTGTCCATGATTCTGTAGCCTTTCAAGAGGGAACACAGATTAAAGTATATTAGCTAACACAGTCAAGTGTCAAAAATATCGGGGCCTGTTTCCGCAAAGTGTACTATCGTCTGTGTTAAGAACAATGATTTTAACACTAATTTTTTACACTAACACTAAAATTTAACACTAATGTGCCAAGGGCGCATCTTATAGTTGGGTGTACAGAGCTCTTTTTATAACCATACACAAGCACTGGAGACACTGCACAAATATTGATCAAAGATGCATTGTAGTTTTGAATTGTTTTTAAAAATTTTTGCTAACATAAAACGTTTTTTATAATATGGGCCCCGGTTACAATTTTTTGGAAGAGCTTAATGAGGAAATTCCTAGATATATTTAGCGTATTAAGGCCATTTGTCTGTACATCATAGTTAGTTTATTTTCTGCAGGTATTACAGGAACCTAGATCTGCAGCATACATAATGATGTGTTTTTATTGAACAATAAACAATTGCTGTTATAATATAATATGACATGATGCCCATCAAATAATTATATAACAAGTATAACATACTGAAATGTAGACTCCGTCGGCAACAAGACAGCCGCATTCCGGAGGCGTCACGCACCGTCCTCCATCATCCAGCAATCCGTCAGGGCACACGCATGTTTCCGTGCAAGGAAGATGACAGTTGGTGCCAGCGTCGGGCTCAGCACATGATGGCTGGCAAGCACTCCCACAACTCGAGTAGATTCGATCACTTGGACATTCAAAAGCTTTAAAATCATGAGTAAACGGAGAAACATAAATAAAAGCTGATTTCATGTATTGAATAACATCATATTTAACACTAAGATATTCAAACACTTATCGAGAGATGTTAATGATGAAGTACCGTATTTGCTCTAATAACATTGTTAAATGAAGAGCTTCAAAACTGCAATATAATCTTCAGAAATCAATGGTGCCTTCTCTTATGTAACACGGATCCGGCTCAAGAGGAATAGCACTAAGATCCTTCGACTTTGGTACAAAGAAAGATCCCCTCATGTTTATTTGTCTGGCTGGTGCCACACTTTTACAACTTAATAAAAGTAAAGTCTTTAACAGTTTTAGAAATCCATTTTTTTAACAAAAACTCTTCATAAACGAAGGCCGTATCTCATTGCCTACTGAATTTTGTAATTCCCATAGACTTTGTACAGGGACTTCCCTGTTCCAGTAGCCAATGGGTTAAGAATTGAACACAGCAACTCACCACACTGTGGCAGATTAAGCCTCCAGTCCGACACCACAACGTTAGCCTCCCTGCACTGTTGGGCATACTCCTGGAGCGCATCACAGATGACGCCGCTCCCTGGATCTGTGTGACAGAGGTCATAGACGCATGCCTCGTAGTAATCCTTGGGATCAACGTCCTCAAAGCAGTCTCCGAATGGACCTGTAAGACAAATGTAAAAAATGACCATACAAAAAAGTATTTAAAAGCCTCTCACTGTACTGAATGCTTCTGAAGTGGATGTACATGTATCTTTGAATAGCATATATAAATATCTTTGAATAGAATATCAATAAAACACTTTTGGAAACAAAATTAGCAATAATGCACAGAGCGCTTAGAAAGCTAGTTGGAACTGCACAACAGGCATATATCCTACATAGGTTACAAACTTCAGCATTTTAGAAAATCATTAGGAAGTATATCAAACAGTTTGGTTTTCATTTCATGGCTAGCTTACCATCGGGATTGATAAAGATGTAACAGATGTCTCTGACTACTTGGTCAATGTCTTCGTCCTCTTCACAGTTATCTACTGGATCTGTGATCGTTGTATCACAGTCATCTGCATTGAGCACCCAGCTGTTTCCAAACACATTCACATATGGGGTCTGTGATAGAGCAATATAGATAGAAAATTGAAAATGGTTTATTAAGGTACCAATTATGGCAGTCCGAATGCTGAATTGTAGTCTATGTGCAATAAAAAAAAATCCTCAAACAACAATACAGAATTAGATAAAGGAATACAACACAGACATCAGAGGTGAGAGAAAAATCAATACAAGTGATGAAAAAGAAGTTAAACAAATAAATTTGGATATAAACAAATCAAATTTGATATAAACACAGAGAAACCGTTGCAGCTAGATCAATGCTGTCACTTTATGTATGTATAGAAACATAAAACTAATTAAATTCATAAGCAATGATTGTTTTACCATCCTATGCTGGTGTTTGTATATTGCTGGTTTGTAAGTACAGAAAGTAGACAATAAATCTTTATGTAGCCAGTTTAACTAGTGAACTTCATTCAAATTATCATCAGAAATACTAGTCAGAGGTACTAAAAAGAGACTAATCTAGTGGATATGTAAAAGTCTCACTCCAATTTACTACAGTTAAAAGTAAATAAAAATAGGCAAGGAATCCTTCGGGGATATATATTTTCTCCCTTGATATTCAATATGTCAAATGACAAACAGAAATAACTTCAAGATGCCAGGCAAATACAATGGCCCTACAAAGTGCAATTTATTTGACTTTCAACTTAGTAAAGCAGAATTCAATCATATCAACACTTAGAATGGATATTCAAAAATTACATTAAACACCACTGGCATCTATTCCATGTTTATTCACTGTTATCTAAAATAACTTTACACTACTAAAATATTAGCACATTTCACATCCATTCTTCCTTGAATTGGCAATGGGTTGTCAGGGGTAATAAAACAAGAAACTAAACGACAAAATCAAGACAACAAATGTACAGCATGGAATAACAAAAAAATTGCCCTGTTCTAAAGAAAAGACAAAATTACAGATACAGAAACTGGTAAATTCCTTTATGGTGGTAAACCCTGCGATTAATGGCCATCAACCACTCACCGTAGATCCATCCGGTAGCCTAAAATCATTCTCCCTAATGTCATCAAAGGTTCCACAGAGTCCGCATACAGCATCCCAGTATTCAAACGGCACCGTAATGTGAGCAGTCTCTGATCCATCGTAGCGGACGCTCACCCCAAAGTCTGTGTCAATTGTCTGTATAATGAAATAATGATAGATGTGTAATATAACAGTGGTTAGGCACTTATGAACTAGATAGTAAGGCCTGTGGGGCATGGGGGTCATTTATCTTATTTAATTTCTATGTAGTTTTGTGAAATACTTAATTTAGACTCGGTTTATCAATTCATTGCATCAATTTACAAATGAAATGGCAATAGAAAATAGCAACAATGATCAAACTTAAATAGTCAAGTAAATATAGATACTCCTTATACACTAGATTTAATTAAATCAAGTGATATAAATACAATATTTGAACAGATTTTGTTTTCATTTCAAACTGATTTGAGAGCAATGTTTTTCCTTTTGTTGCAATTGCTTATTTCATACCACAGAGTAAGCAATTTCATTTACTCTATTCGTTTTGCACCTCGTCCCCTAGCTTATAGTTATGTACTATGTTATCTTTTCATTGTAGAGTAATAACAAAGTGATAGTTGATGATCCAACTCACAGTATATTTCACTCCAGCTCGTATCGAAACACCATTAGAGTCAAACACAGGGGAATTCCTTCTTTCACCATTCCGATAGATTACATTATTCCTGGCCAAGGAATAGACGGTTCCGTTCACTTCAAAGAAGATCTGTCGTAGGAAAGACACTCCACTCGAAGGATTGTTTTTCACGTTATCTCCCCATATGTGAAAGGGGACCAGTCCAGTCTGGTTGGTGGAGCAAGGTCTGACGAGGGTGTAGTCACAATCACCTTGGAAATCGTACTTCAAATCGTCAAAGGTGATGTAATGAGGATCGCCCCAAATTGTGCAGGTACCCGGGTCTAGAAACAGATAATGGGTGAATTAATAACAATATTACAACGCATTATACCGTTAAAATAGGTTTAAGTGAGCTTAAATGAAAGGGTTATGAAAAGAAAACTGATCTGTGAGTTCCTAGGTTATGTTTTCGTTTATTTAAAAATATTTCATAATTGTAGAAATTTGTATTGTTCTGTTGAATATTGCTTGTAATCTATAATCATGTTATTAAATTATATTGTGCAAACACACCTGTATCTTAATCTTTATTTATTCAGTTATATTCATACAGGCACAAAAGATCACCAAAATTCAAACTTTTGCATCAATGTCCTGATAAGAAATATTGTGGTAATGTGTGGCATTTGTGAAAGGCAGAAAGATGAACTAAATATATAGATACATTATTTTTATTTGACTGACCTCTGACGCACTGATCTCCATCGTATGTAAACTTGTCAATGCAGTAACAATCTCTGACTTTTCTCTTTAATCGACACTCCTGGAATTCTCCACAGCCGTAGGGTTGACACTGCGTCACGCCTCCTGAACAACTGCATGATTCAGAGCAGTCGTCACTGATCCACATCATACCAGCCTGTGGATAGCAGATGTATTTCATTAGTCTAAAGTGCAGAAAATGGTCTTATTTCTAGACGAACGAGCATGTTACAAAGACAAGATTATGTCTTCAACTACTTTATTCATCAATTAATTTCTTTTAAGTTCTTTTCTTGTACAGTGATATACAGAGCATATTCACAAGATACTTTCTGTAAACTTTTATCTATTTCTACATAATAGGTTGTGATTGTCGTCAAAGGCGGTGTTCCACCAAAACAAATGGCAATTTATGTGCTAAATAAGCATACAAATGGACACCAGTTGCTACATAAGTTGTTCTTTAAGTCTTTCTTATCTGGGTGAAACACCACCAAGTTTTCTTAAGTGCTATTAATTACAAAGCAAATGCATGTAAATAGCAAAGTTGTATTTGTATATGTCCTGTCTATCAACGTGAAGCAACACGTGGCAAATCAGAGCCTGTTTGGTAATCTACCCAAAGTTGGAGACTAAGTTGCAAGAAGAAGAATGCAACTCGCTAGACACAGCTACTGATATTCAGATTTGGCTGCAAGTAGTCTAATCTTATGCAAGCCATTGCATGGGCGATCGGGGCGTGTCAGAAAGTGCAAGACCTATGTTGACACTCTGAAAGCAGAGCAGTTGGTACAGACGAGCTGAAAAACATTATGATGGACTGGAGTAACTGGAGGACCCAAATGAGCTAAACTTGTATTTAGGTAAGTGGGGCTTATCATAAGCTGACTCATACAATTTAACTTTTTCCAAGAATACAGATTAAACAATACACTCACAGATATGTAGCTTCCATCCGGCAGTGAGCATCCACAATTCTCTGGCTCCACACATGTCCCTCCATCATCTAGCTGTCCCTCAGGGCAGCTGCATGTCTCATGGCAAGGCAAGGTGCAGTTCAGATCAGCCTCTGGCAAGGCACAGCTTGGTTGACATGCACTGCCACATGGCTCATAGATCTTATCATCAGGACACTCAAATGCTGTAAAAAGTATAGAAGATTGTATTTGTACTGTCATACGGGTTTGTGATCATAAACATGGAGCATTACTGCAGTAAGTACCGCAGTACTGCAGCAGTAATTACTAAAGTACTGCAGCAGTAATTATCGAAGTACTGCAGCAGTAATTACCGAAGTACTGCAGCAGTAGACAGTAATACTACAATAATACTTGTGCAGTACTTTCACTGATTTCAGTATTTTGTCACAAGAGTATGATGATACGTGAATTATTTCATTGGCTGTGATCCTGGGTATGATTGCAAAAAAAAATAAATGGATTTCATTATCTTCATCTTAAAGACTTGTACTTTCAACAGATCATAAGTCTTAGGACCTCTCACTGAATTTAGTTTTTTACTTACGATTAAACACAGCAAAAATTGAATTGTGCAAATCCAAAAACATATGTATGGACAACAAATTCAAAGAATGTTGGTCATTTGTCATCCCATGTTCTCATGATCTTTAATAAAAAAAAATGTTGATAATAATTTGGTCTTATTCATGCAGGGCAACTGTTTCAGTTCACAGTAACTATTCTCCTAAGGAGCCCTACTATAAAAGACTTATCTTAGTTCATGTATACATGCGATTCCCACTCATCTGGGTGTATTCTAGCAAAGCATTTCATGGTACGTATTGAGGTAAATTAGTGGTTTGTAATTATTTTCCAGGGCTCTACTGAAAAATACTCATTAACTTTTAATGGAAACTTACGACATTGCAAGATCCCTTCCCTCCAGTTGCCTATGACACCATTGGCTTCTCTGCACTGCTGCACATATTCCTGTAAAGCTCCACAGATGACACCATTCACGGGGTCAGTGTAACAAAGATCATAGATGCAGGCATCATAGTAATCGTCCTCATTCACATAGTCAAGACAATCACCAAGAGGACCTAATAAAATGACGTAAAACTGCTTCATGAATATTCAATTTTTTATCATTATATTGATTATTACTGAGCAAAATGAAAGTGATATCCTACACCTGTAAATATCTCTTAAGAAAATTATTTGCTAAAACGAAGTGCATTTTCATAGGCATTCATACTGGAATCTTATTTATGAAAGTTTATGATACAAAGATGAATACTGTTTACAGGATTTTCTATTCTACTCTGTAGATTCAAAATTATATCATCCCATACAATCATTAACTTTTCTAGCAAAGGGTTAATATCAGTGTATATTCATTACCGCAAGAAATGTTCAATCATCTCTCGCTTGTATTGATTGCACCTAGGCCCTAAAAACTATGCTGACTTCGTCATTAATGGTAAGTCATGATTAATTCTTGATACTGATTGGTTGTTGGGCATGGTTGTCAAGAAAGTTAACATTAACAACACAGTTGTCATTATCTGAAGTTTTATTCAGTGACCCTCTTCCTAAAGTATTAAAAAGTGTTATATTAATTGATATCTTTTATTCAATTGACTTTGGGAGCAGGATGTCATACAATAAAAATGTTTACACTTTTAATATAAAAAATTGTTTCAGGACAATCCAGTACGAAAAGAATAGCATAAAAACCGCTTGTGCCCACCATCAGGATTGATGAAGATATAACAGATGTCCTCAACCAGTTGTTTGATGGCAGAATCTTCTTCGCATCTATCTATTGGTCTTTCTACATCATCATCACACTCATCAGCATCAAGGACCCAGTCGTTGCCAAATACATTTTCATAGCGTGTCTAAAGAGAAAAGAGAAAAATAAACCGTCAGATAACAATATCTTCAGAACTTAGAACTTATCTTCAGAATTTATATTTCCAAGAGTATGTACACAAGCCAGATATGCTTCATATTATTCCTGAAACATAACTCCTTATAACTTTTTAAGTATCGGCATATTGGCATATCCATATTTCAAACCTTCTAAGCTATGCTATGAGCTCCTATGCCTGCATTAATGATCAAGTTTTTTGATGAACCAGGAATATTGTGTTTTAGAGCCAACAAATGTCTGTGTTACAAGCTCTTTTTCACTTACAGGTACAAGTATGCTCAATTCTTGTCATATCTTTTTTTGTCGAGTTCCAATCATCTCCCCCAAATTAATCTTTACATCTATTCACACTTTAAGAATATTTTGAAAATTAAGTTTCCACTTCTATTTTAAGATTATTTAACACAGATCCTGAATTCAGGTGCATTACTCTACATCAATTCAATAGCGATCATGTGGACTGTGCAAAGCTATACTTACGAGGCTACCATCTTGTAATCTGAATTCATTGGTTCTGTCATCATCAAAGGTACCACAAAGTCCACAAGTTGCATTCCAGTAGGTATAAGGTACCTCAATATTGGCAGTGTTGGAACCATCAAACCTCACCTTCAAGCCAAAGTCAGTCTCAATTGTCTAAAAATTAATATATAATGAAGCCATTTACATAAAACGTCTAGATATATCATATTTGTGGGTAAACTATAGGATATTCAAACAGAAATTTGAAAAACAAAATCTGCACAGTATTTTGGAATTATGAAAATATTCTAACATTCAGAAGATTATTATAAGCATAAACTCATGTCATGCCTTCTTTGTTCTGCACTAATCCGAATTGATTTGTAGATCCCACAGCTGACACCAATTTCTGGAATAATATCAGCTTTAGAGCTGTTCTCATGCAATACATTATCTAAATTGAATATGGAAGCTTTGAAGAGCCCATCATTGCAAATTGTTAGGGTCTTGTGGATGAATTACTAAAATTGATTAAAAGGGAATAATACTAAAATCTATGTCCTAAACCCGACTTGCATTTGACAGTTAATGGCCTTGATTTTCTACCAAAAAATAAAAAAATATAGACTCACTGTGTATGAACTGTCTGATCTAATCATGATGCCATTGTTCATCCTAATGGGTGCTATTCTCCTTGCTCCGTTCACAAGAATCTCATGGCTCCTCAAAATGGCAATAGTGGTGCCATTCACTTCAAGCACGATCTCTCTCAGATAAGACACCCTCTCTGATGGATTGTTCTTCACGTTGTCACCCCAGAGGTGGAAGTCGACGAGGCCTTCCTTTTGATCATTGCAAGGTCTAACAAGGGTGTATTCACAGTCTCCTTGGAAATTGTATTTTGCACCATCAAATGTGGCATAGTGAGGGTCTCCCCAGACAGTACATAGCCCAGGAGCTAGAATAAAACAATATGCAGATATAATTAATATCTTTGTTATTAAGGAAAAAATGATCTTAGTAAAGGGTGGAAGAATCTTTTGCACTCACTAGCACAAACATCAATATCTCTCCCCCAAACATAATAGTGAATAAAAACAATTGTACATGCATGCATAATATCAAATTTGGCTGAGTTGTCAGTAAAGTTGGTCAAATGAAAGATCTAGCAACTCGATCCTTGCAAAGAGTTTATTAACAGTCAATACTTTATACTCTTGGACTTTAAAGTCACACTTTCATTTAATGCCTGATGGTTCAATTGCCTGGGCATTTGCGCATGTGGGTTTGAAGCGCCAAGCTCATTAATTGTTTAAAAATTGATATAGAAAGATTACATTTTTCAAACTTAACTAAAATTAATTTTGCCCAGAAGTGGAAAATTCAAGTTGCGGTACATTGACTCCTAGTAAGGTAAGAAACCAACCTCTGACACACTGATCTCCATCATATGTGAACTTGTCAATGCAGTAGCAATCTCTGACATTCCTTCTAAGACGACATTCCTGGTATTCCCCGCAGCCATAGGGTTGACACTGCGTCACGCCGCCCGAACAGCTGCAGGATTCAGAGCAGTCATCACTGATCCACATCATACCAGCCTGTGGATCAAGAGGAAAAATTTGTCAAATTTGTTGAAAAAATGTACTTGAACAAAAAATATGAAGTCCATGAGATACCTATTTCAAAATTAATAAATAACTTCTAGATGTTGTCCCATAAGAAGCTGCAATTAAGAAATGTTCTGCAAATTAGAATTACTTTCTTGAGAAATCTGTGTGCCCATATTTGTATAATCAAAACTTTCATGAGAAACTACTTTGACTTAGGTTTATGAATCAACATGCGCTTCCCAAACAAAGTATCATTAAGTATTATTGTTATATGGTGGAGGTATATCTAAGAGAGATTGTGTTGGACAAATAATGTCAAGCTTTATTTTGGGATCTGTTATAATTTGTTTTACAATAACTTTTCCTGTAAACACAATCAACAGATCACACTCACAGATATGTAGCTGCCATCTGGCAGTGTGCATCCACAGTTCTCTGGCTCCACACATGTCCCTCCATCATCTAGCTGTCCCTCAGGGCAGCTGCACGTCTCATGGCAAGGCAAGGTGCAGTTCAGATCAGCCTCTGGCAAGGCACAGCTTGGTTGACATGCACTGCCACATGGCTCATAGATCTTATCATCAGGACACTCAAATGCTGTAAAAAGTATAGAAGATGATATAGTATTGCAATGCTAAGATAGTATTAATGGAAATAATATGTGGCACCACAGTAGTGCTCATATCAAACAGTGCAGTATGCAGTAAAATGCAGTATTGCTGCAAAAGCATTGTTGTAGTACTGCAGTATTTTGAAATATTTATCAGTGGTGTATGATGAGGATGATTCTATTTTTCTTATGGGGTACTGATATCAATTTCTTGATAATACATGGTCATTCATGCTGAGTAGAGTGCAAGAAACATATGTGAATTGGATCTTTCATATGGGTGATTTATAATTAACCAATTGACTACTGAATTCTGTAATTCACATAGGTTTTGTGCAAGGATTACCCGGTCCCAATAGTTAAACAACCAATTTTCCAGAGTATGAAAGGATACACTACATATTTTCATTGGCTTACAGTGTAAGTTCTATTTTGGGTAGCTTTGCAAGAAATTCTCACTGGAATTGGATCATTGACAGACTCTTAAAACCCTATTGNATTTTCATTGGCTTACAGTGTAAGTTCTATTTTGGGTAGCTTTGCAAGAAATTCTCACTGGAATTGGATCATTGACAGACTCTTAAAACCCTATTGTACAATTGATACTTGATTTAAAAAAAAATTGCTTATGTTTGTAAAGCACCAAGAAGTATTGCTTTAGGTACTATAGAAATATTACTACTTTCATTGTTATTAAAAATGTTTTTGGTAGCTGAGTCTTTGGGATTCTAAGTAAACCCGAAATTTCTTCACAGTAAACGCACAACAAGGAATATCTTACAACAACACCACATGAGTTGCAAATAACAGTTACAGATAGTTCCAAGCACATTGGTCATCCATTACATCAAAATGTTAAATAGACAGGTCTGTAGGATGGGATCTTCAAGTCATCATTTGTTGGGTGATCCTACTTTTTTTAAATGAAAGTTAGACTTACGACATTGCGAGATCCCTTCCCTCCAGTTGCCGATGACACCATCGGCTTCTCTGCAATGCTGCACGTATTCCTGTAAAGCACCACAAACTACGCCATTACCAGGATCAGTATAACAAAGATCATAGATGCAGGCATCATAGTAATCCTTTTCATTCACATAGTCGAGACAATCACCAAGAGGTCCTGAAGAAAATGGGAGAAATAATGAAATATTATGTTTACCTCTTCAAGGCATGAACTAGAACAACATAACACGATTGCATAAACAGTGTCATGCTCTTTACACTAACATTGGAAGATTGACAGATACACATTTTTATATATTTGTACATGTGGGAAAATGAGGGATTAATATATGTACCACATATGATGTGAGGGGAAGATGGACAAATTTGTACACCTTTGATGCCAGGGGGAGGTGAACAAATCTGTGCACCTTTGATGTGAGGGGTAGGTGGACAAATTTGTTCGTCTCTGACGTGAGGGGTAGGTGGACAAACTTGTTCACCTCTGATGTGAACGGTAGGTGAACAAATTTGTACACCTCTGATGTGAGGGGAAGGTGGACAAATTTGTACACCTCTGATGTGAGGGAAGTGTGGACAAATTTGAACACCTCTGATGTGAAAAGAAGGGGTGTAAATTTGTACACCTCTGATATGAGAAAAGGTGGGTAAACTTGAATATATCTGTTACAGAAGAAGGAGGATTTTTAAATCTGATGTAATAAAAGATGGGCAAATTTTGCAATCTCTAATATAAGGGAAGTTGCACTAATTTGGATACTAATCATAAGAGGGGAGGTGGGCAAATTCGTGCACCCCTAATGAGAGGAGATGTGAACAAAATTGTGTGGTGTTGATGTGATAGCAGGATTTGGAAAGTTCTATATTTATGATGTGAGTTGGGCAAATTTGTAGTTCTCTAATGTGAATGAAGTTGGGCAAATATGCATAAATCTCTGATGTGACATGCAAGATGAAATGATTTGAATACATCTGATGTGAAGAGTTCATAAACAAGTTTGTACACTTCTGATTTGAGGCTATGTGTACAAATCTGTACTTGTTTAATTTGAGCCTTTAACAACTATAAGCCTATCATTAAAAAAAAACACACAGGTATATTTTCAACTGCTGAAACTTCTCTTCGAAAAGTTTTTGAGAGGGATTCTCTTCTATGGACTAATTTTTAGACTTTTAAGAAAGGAACTATTATATCTTTATATATCATTATATTACATTTATAGATGATCATACAAAATTTTCTCACCTTGGGGATTGATAAAGACATAACAGATGTCCTCAACCAGTTGTTTGATGGCAGAATCTTCTTCGCATCTATCTATTGGTCTCTCTACGTCATCATCACACTCATCAGGGTCCAGTACCCAGTCATTGCCAAATACATTTTCATATGGAGTCTGAAATTTAACCAAGGCAACTTAAGTTAAAATGCGAGATATAATAGCTTGACACTAAATGGTGTTCAAGGGACTAAATCAATGAATTAAGTCACATGCCTCTCTTGAGGTAAAAGAAAATCCTTCTTAAATTTTTGTATCATCTCCTATCCCATCTTCTCATTTCAATTATTTTCTCTGTCACACAGGAATGTGTATTGAACTTATAAGATTATTTTTTCATTAAAATGCATATATAAATGTGTAAAATTTTATTAGCTTTTCTCATTCATCTATTTTGTTATAGTAATTCCAACACAAACATTGCCAAGCTGTTTCTTGTCTCCTGCAGAACTTTGATTTCACCGTTTTTCTTAAATTTTTATTACAAGTTTTTTTTATATAATAATAATAATAGGTCCATTTACTTAGCGCAATCACTATATGGATATATCCTACTGCACTTGACACTAGGTACCATATTATAACTGCCGAGCATGCCACTTAGGTGGTCAAGTATTCTAAGAAATAAAAAAGGTACTCACCAGACTGCCATCTTGTAACCTGAACTCATTGGTTCTGTCATCATCAAAGGTACCACAGAGTCCACAAGTTGCATTCCAGTACGTATAGGGTACCTCAATATTGGCAGTGTTGGAACCATCAAACCGCACCCTCAAGCCAAAGTCAGTCTCAATGGTCTAGAATAGGAAATGCAGAAAGAAAACTGTGAAATATCTCATCAACTTCACAAATATTAAGTTGCTATGATGTGTTATGGTCAAAACCTCATAGTAGGATCAAGGGAAAAATCTTTGTGGCATCACAAAATTGCGCATCTACATCATTTCATCGCTAAATGCGGATTAATTTGCCAGTGTCTTCATAAAAACACGCATTGGCAACGTAATCACGAGACGTTGATATATGTCCATATTGTAATATTTGCTAAATTTCAGGACCACTCCATGAAATTTCATATTTACAATTACAATAAAACAAATGCGAGAGCATTAATATCTTTGTAAGTCTACACATGGTTATCTAAGGATTTTATGTTGAACAGTCTCATATTTGTTTGCACATTCATAGAAAAACTGATGATTATAAATGCAATATCAAGGATCCACTATCTGATCATATAATGCACTCATTTTCACATCCCACCGCTGCCACTAATTACGGGATATAATTTATTCTCTAATGTGTAACCCATTCCTTTGAAACTCGCCACATACATTAGAGCGTGGCTAACAGATTTTTAGACTTGAATATCCTGTTTTTCTGACTGATTGACAAAAAGTTGCAATAAGTGTTTAATATGTTAAGATCGTTCAGTAGATAGAAGTTTGATAGCAAAATATCAAAAGATCAACCATAGACATGCAATACTAAAGATCATTAAAAACAATTCAAGACATAGGGATTTTCAGCTCAGTATCCAAAGAAATAATGCGTAAAATTGTAGAAGTTTTGGAGCACAGCTGATCATGAAGTGTTATGGTCTAGTGAAAATGAAAATTGCTGAAAATATTGCAAAAGAAATGAAAAGTGCTTCCCCTTATCATATCCCCAAAATATTTAAGAAAGTTAGTATTTCATCCATAATTTACTTTGTTTTAGTGCTATATGTTCTTTATCATAAATAAATTTGATGACCATAAATAATTCTATTTTTTGTTAACTTTGCAATTGAAATGGAATAAAGAAGAAGAATAAATGGAATAAAAAAAAAACTTACTGTGTATGTGCTATCAGATCGTATCATGATGCCATTGTTCAGCATGATAGGTGCGATTCTTCTCGCTCCGTTCACAAGAATTTCATGGCTCCTCAAAATGGCAATGGTGGTGCCGTTCACCTCAAGCACTATCTCTCTCAGATAAGACACCCTCTCTGATGGATTGTTCTTCACGTTGTCACCCCAGAGGTGGAAGTCGACGAGACCTTCCTTTTGATCATTGCAAGGTCTGACCAGGGTGTATTCACAGTCTCCTTGGAAGTTGTGGTTGACATCATCGAATGTGACATAGTGAGGGTCTCCCCAAACTGTACATGTGCCAGGAGCTGTATAAGTAAGAATTAAGAATATTAGTTGCATCAACTCACAGCTGGCTATATAGAAGGATCAAACCAATAAAACAAAGGTTATTCAGTACATACATGCTTCATTTATACCAAAATATTGCACATGCTATGACAAATAAACTAAGAACTGTGACTCTGAAACCACAGAACAATTGCAGTAGTATTACAAAACGACAAATAAAGCTCATACAACTCCATTCTAAATTGGTAGGAAAATTACATAAAAGATAGCACTTTAAAATCTACATCTTACAGAATTTTTATAACTTCTTAAAATTAGAAAAAATCAATGTATTATTATAAAAATGACACATTTTAGGTGCATTAGGAGCAAAAACGAGAAATGCACAAGTATTTGGGGGTACTTCTATAACCCTTCTAACTATGTAATCCAAGGATCTGTAATAGGAATATGATTGATAGTCCATATATAGAGCGTTCTTTTAGGTCAATATTTAGATAAATTTTGGATAAAACTAAATTTTGCCCACCTCTGATGCACACATCATCTTCATTGCGTGTGAATCTATCCAAACAGTAGCAGTCTCGGACTCCTCCTTTGATCACACATTCTTCAAACTCTCCACATTCCACATCGGTACACGTCAAGACGATTCCAGTACATGAGCAACGCCGGTCACAGGTCTCACTGATCCAGGTTGATCCAGACTGAAATGTAAGGCAAAAAATAAATTGTAAAAATAAATCGCAAATAGCTGCTGGGCCCCAAACTATAAAGCTTTCCAATCGATCGTACTATTGATATCAATTGCTAGTTTATGGGAAGTCATGTACTAAAGTTTGCGATTGATTGCAAAGTTGTTTCATGTTACAGGTCCCTGATCTGTTTTTCCCAAAAAGCGTGGTGGTGTAGTGGTTCTGACTCTCACCTTTCAACCAGAGGTTCGTAGGTTTTAATCCCATCCCTGGCGTTAATTTCCCTTGGCAAGAAATTTACCTACGTTGAGCTGCACTCGACCCAGGTGAGGTAAATGGGGATGACAGGAATTTATTACTTGTTATGCAAGGCATCGTAGTGGCTGCCGGCTAAAGCCTGACAACAGTGAGTGAAAAACTGTCATCGCCATGTGCACCGATTAGGTGGACCTGTGCACTATACAAGTAGCCACCATAATTATCATTATCATTATCATGAAAAATAAATGATTTTTTTTGTATTTGTTTTACACATTTGAAGAAATTACATTTCATGAGCATTACATTTTTTGCAAATATCCACTTCATGCAAACATTTTTCAAGTTTAAAACGTTTCAGGTTTCCCTACATGAAACTCAGTCATCAAAGTGTTGGCTTACCTCCATGTGAATGTTCTCTCCCTCATAGAAGAAATCACATCCGCACTCGTTGGGTTCCACACACCGGTCTCCATCCTCCACCGTGCCCTCTGGACAGACACACCTGTCGTAAGAGGGGCGTGTGCAGGGACCAGAGGGCTGGAAGCCACAGGTAGGCTGGCATGCACTGGCTCCCATCTCGTAGACTTTACCCCCAGTACAGGTGATTGCTAAAAATAAAATAAAAAAAGTTTCTTGTAATTCCCGCCACCAACAATGAAAAAAAATTCAAAACTGCAAATGGTGTTACACAGTCTTCCCTGTAAACAAGTCCCATGGGTCGGTTTCTGTTGCAGACATTCGTGCATTTGTACCACTTTCTTGGGTCTTAGATTAAAAAAAATCATGTTTGTTTTACATTTCATTTCAAATATTTTCTGATAATAACTATTATTACACCACAGTATGTACGAATATTGTAACATCCTTTAGTTATAAACTTAAAAAGTATATATTGTGTTATTATGTTTAGATATATTGATATATATATGTATATTCAATTTTTTTATACCATTCAAGTCTTGAAACGAATTTTATCTCCTCCTCTTTTAGTCTTGATTTTCCATCTTTACTCCTGTCTCTGCTACTTCTTCTTCTATTATTCTACTATTATCCTTCTTATCTTTTTCCAGTATGCTTCTTCAACTTTAAACAGTGTGTGATCTTATACACCAAATTGTAAATATGAGTAGATTGTAAATATGTAGTTACCATTCTTTCAAATCATTGTTATGATGATTTTATCTTGCCATTTGGGGTCCTACGCCTCACTAGCTTTGATGCTATTGACCCTGTAGGGTCCTATTACCATCTCCAAACTGTATTATCCTATATACATTTATATTTTGAAATGTTTGTTATTTATGCTGTTGGTGATTGGTAATAAAGTCATTCATTCATTCATTCATGTTACTGTGATGCAGTACCAAGCACCTCTGATGATGTTTAAGGAGAAAAATTTGCAATTTTTAGAAATGATAGATGTCACACACGCATAAACCATCAAAATTGGAAGTCATCTTTCCAACTTCCACATATCGATATCAATGGTTTCCTGAGATATTATATGAAATCCCCTAGTGTCGATGGCAATAATTACATTGTGAAGACATTATTTGTCACCAATAATTACAAAGGTATTAAAAAGCAATGGAGACACATGTAATAATGGAACAGTTAATAACGTCTACGCTTTCATAACGCAATCTACCTTTTCATATGTTTGACTACCATTAATGAATTTTCTTATTTCACTGTATAATGAACTGAAATAATAAATCATTTAAGATCATTTGACGTATCAATGTTACCTTGAAATTGTGAATTAACCACGTATACTGAGCAGGCAAATATAATATATAGAAGTGGGTATTGATACTGATCTCAAGTCAGGCAATCTGTATGAAGCTAACATCAAAGAAATTGTTCTTCAAATAAATCCCAGCTTCCAAACCTTCAAACAGGAAAACTTCTACACTATAAGCGAAAAATGAAAACTTCTGAAGAGTGCTCACCACATTGAGGAACCTCCGATCGCCAATCTCCAAGGTCAACACCATACTCCATACAGAGGAACGCATACTCCTCAACATAGTCGCAAACATCAAAGTCAGGGCCCAATGCACAGGAATCATATACGCAGTCCTCGTATAGGTCACGCGGAGAGATGTAATCGAAGCAGGGAGATAAAGGACCTTCAAACAAAGAACATGGAACATGATACAATCTATTTACGTAAAATTAAGTCGAACGCCCATTCAATGGTCCTTTGTAATGCTATTCAAATCGGAACCGTCTTGAGATTGTTGTGACCGCCCAGTGCAATACACAGCGTACAAATCTATTGTCCATGCCCCACTTTATTTTGCGGAAATAGTTTATATTGTGCTATGTATAGGATTATCATATTTCAGAGGTGCATCTGATTTCATCATATCAGAATGTAGCTCTAGTCATAATGTCAAATAATCCAATTTGAAATGATCGTATTTAGGGGAGAAATATAATACGGACAAGATGAATAATGAAAAAAGATTGAAGTGCATCTTCAAAAAAAATTGTTCCATTTCGTACCCTTATTTTTATTGTGATCTTTAATCTTAATCAGACAGAGATATGTTGAACACCTTGAGGCTATTGTGGCACAAGAGCATATTTTTAGCTTCATTACATTTAGTTTCTATTCTACATTTATCCCATATGGTGAACATAGGTTTATACGGTCTTTACCTAAATATCCTGTACGATTCCTATATTATCACTTTTTCTGTTTCCATAGTGTGGCTGATACAGTGTTTAGAAAGTCTTAATTGTACACTTTTTTTAGCAAAAAGATAAGATGCAGAGTTATTTTACGTTGATTTCCCCTTCATTAGGTCACATGAATACTTAAAAAAATATCAAATCAAAACTTTTTCAATATTGTCGTTGTAAAATTGCCTTTATGCTGTCAATTTTACAAGACATGCATAGTTACGCACAACTTTAAGATCGACTGGTATCAATACTTGTGCTGAATGGGCATACTATGATGAATTATTACCCACAAGAAGGGATACAAGTCAATCTTAAAGTCGTTCTTAAAGCTAAATGCCCGTACAATCATGAATTATTATCAAGAAGTGATACCAGTCAATCTTAAAGTCATTCTTAAAGTCTTTGGTGAAACACTTCCCAGGTAAACTTACTTTCTGGGTAGCTGAAGATGTAACAAAGATCTAGGGCATCTTCATATGTTTCCCCTTCACATTCGGGCGGTTCCGGGGATTCCCCATTGCAGGTCGAGGGGTCAACAACCCAATCACGGGCAAAAACTGATAGATATTGTGTCTAGAGCAGAAAATGCACGAAAAAAGGATGAGTGATAGATTGATATAGAAAAAAGGGAGAGAGAAGAAATACATATTAGATCCTTTACTCATTATTGTTATATTCCATTGTAGTCTGAATATATTGTTGTACTCGAATAATAATATATTTAATACATGTACTTGATATACAGCGCCATGAGCATCATTATTGATGGACACGAGTGTTTAAAAGAAATCACCATTATCATTATTATTATTATTATTATTATCATTATTATTATTATTATTATTGTATTACTAAATGGGAACTCTTATCTTTTAACTTCTTTTGATNAACGCCCATTCAATGGTCCTTTGTAATGCTATTCAAATCGGAACCGTCTTGAGATTGTTGTGACCGCCCAGTGCAATACACAGCGTACAAATCTATTGTCCATGCCCCACTTTATTTTGCGGAAATAGTTTATATTGTGCTATGTATAGGATTATCATATTTCAGAGGTGCATCTGATTTCATCATATCAGAATGTAGCTCTAGTCATAATGTCAAATAATCCAATTTGAAATGATCGTATTTAGGGGAGAAATATAATACGGACAAGATGAATAATGAAAAAAGATTGAAGTGCATCTTCAAAAAAAATTGTTCCATTTCGTACCCTTATTTTTATTGTGATCTTTAATCTTAATCAGACAGAGATATGTTGAACACCTTGAGGCTATTGTGGCACAAGAGCATATTTTTAGCTTCATTACATTTAGTTTCTATTCTACATTTATCCCATATGGTGAACATAGGTTTATACGGTCTTTACCTAAATATCCTGTACGATTCCTATATTATCACTTTTTCTGTTTCCATAGTGTGGCTGATACAGTGTTTAGAAAGTCTTAATTGTACACTTTTTTTAGCAAAAAGATAAGATGCAGAGTTATTTTACGTTGATTTCCCCTTCATTAGGTCACATGAATACTTAAAAAAATATCAAATCAAAACTTTTTCAATATTGTCGTTGTAAAATTGCCTTTATGCTGTCAATTTTACAAGACATGCATAGTTACGCACAACTTTAAGATCGACTGGTATCAATACTTGTGCTGAATGGGCATACTATGATGAATTATTACCCACAAGAAGGGATACAAGTCAATCTTAAAGTCGTTCTTAAAGCTAAATGCCCGTACAATCATGAATTATTATCAAGAAGTGATACCAGTCAATCTTAAAGTCATTCTTAAAGTCTTTGGTGAAACACTTCCCAGGTAAACTTACTTTCTGGGTAGCTGAAGATGTAACAAAGATCTAGGGCATCTTCATATGTTTCCCCTTCACATTCGGGCGGTTCCGGGGATTCCCCATTGCAGGTCGAGGGGTCAACAACCCAATCACGGGCAAAAACTGATAGATATTGTGTCTAGAGCAGAAAATGCACGAAAAAAGGATGAGTGATAGATTGATATAGAAAAAAGGGAGAGAGAAGAAATACATATTAGATCCTTTACTCATTATTGTTATATTCCATTGTAGTCTGAATATATTGTTGTACTCGAATTATAATATATTTAATACATGTACTTGATATACAGCGCCATGAGCATCATTATTGATGGACACGAGTGTTTAAAAGAAATCACCATTATCATTATTATTATTATTATTATTATCATTATTATTATTATTATTATTGTATTACTAAATGGGAACTCTTATCTTTTAACTTCTTTTGATCTGTAGTGTACCTTGAATAGAATGATGTATACATCTTCCCCAAACATTATACTAACCAGAAGCTCTTCTGAACCATCAGTACTTATTGTGTAGTTCGACTACTTCATTTAAATAAATATGAAATCATCTGCAATTTATTTAAGGCTTCTATTTGTCGAGAAGAGAGAAATTAGGGAGGCCTACATCTAAATGTATATCCTAAAAGCTAGCCATGACAGACCAACAGTTTCTAATTAAAACTTGCAACAAATACAGTCAAACCTATCTATAAAGACCACCCAAGAGAGTCAGAAAATAGGGTATTTAACAGCAAGTTGTCTCCATTACATTTACATGTAAATTGCACTATGGGTGTGAAGAGAGATGGTCCTTATGAACAGGTGGTCCTTGCATACAGTGGTGGCTAAGGCAAGTCTGACTATTACAATATACATTTTCATAGCAATTGTGACAATTATTCCTAAGCCCAAAAGGTACAAGGTTATTGGTCCAAGGAGAAATAGGATCATAAAAGTTAGAAACTCTCATGACAGATCAACACTTTGTAGGCATTAAATAGATTAGCAATAAGATTTAAAAAAACAATTGCTTGAAGAATTCACTTATGGATGAATGATGAGAAGAAGGCTTCACGGTACAAAGAGCTATCTTTCTTGGAAATGTGACTGATCCTGAAAAGGACCTACCCACTCTCAACGTTTCGGCGAGCATGTTCTCATCCGTATCAAGAGCATGTTGTACCGTGAAGCCTTCTAAAAAAAAACAGCATGAGATACCTAATGGAGTAAACTTTCTGGTAAACTGGAAAATTCAATTTACCTGTGACCCATCGAGACGTCGGAACTCATTGCCACTGTCACCATCATAGTTACCGCACAGACCACAGACCTTGGAGAAATAATAATAGCTGAGGTCTATGGTTGCTGTATGCTTCCCATCATAGACTATTTGAAGGCCAAAAGATGTCACCAAGAACTGTGTAGAAAGTAATAAATGTAAGGGATGAATGGAAAATTATTGCATATGATCAAAGGAGAGTACAGAGGATTTTCAAACAACACAATTTATTAAAATTGTGTTTTTGATAGTGAAACGTAAAAAAATATCTTTGTAAAATATTCTGATGTGTGTTTGTGCCTCAGACTTTGCTCATCGTAGATTATTTCGGAGATTGTATGTAGATAAGACCCAAATTATTAAAATACTTAAAATAAATGAAGGAAATTATTTCACAATATAAGATAAATCAGGTCTAAATATGTATTTTTATCAAAGCACACTAGGTTTGCACTTATAATTGGATTACAGACGAATACTGTCAACAACTAGAAAATGCATGGTCAAATCAAAGATAGAAAGAAATAAAAAAAGAATGTTTTGCAAACGAGAGAAGTAATACTATAAATGTACAGTAGCTTTTTCAAATAATGATATTACTCTATGCTTTTCCATTGATGCTGTTTTACTTTGAGAATAAGTATAGTATAATTATCATAATTACCCATCAAAACAATTTCATTTGCACTGACTGCATATTGACTGTATCCCAGCATCACTGCTATAGCCAAACAATGATCCTGAAAGCCTATGTCCTTTCACAAACATACTTTATTGCCACACTCACATTGGGAAAAAGATTTTTTTCCCAAACTTTCTTGTTGATGGATTGAATCGCCTAATTATCATTATCATCTATTTGGAAATGCCTTCATACTCACCAAGTACTGATTATCCCATTGTATCCCAACATCACTGCCATAGCTAAACAATGACCCAGATAGCCTGCGTCCGTTCACATACACTTTGTTGTCACGCTCAACGGTGAATCTTGTATTATTAAACTCTAGTGTGAACCCTCTCAAGTAAGACACCCTATCGGATGGATTATTCTTGAAGTTGTTGCCCCACAGATGGAAGTCAGCCAGGCTAGTGTTGTCGTTGTTGCAGGGTCGGATCAGAGTGTACTCGCAATCGCCTTGGAAGTCATAGCGACGATGGTCGAAGGTCTCGTAGTGAGGATCGCCCCTGACGATGCAACGTCCAGGGTCTGCAGAGGCAGGAGAATGTTTTAATAATAAAAAGAACAAAAGGTGATCTTGTGGTGTAAATTCTATAAACCTTTATCATATTAACCTCCAGTGCATCCATTATTGGCTTTTAATGATTAATCTTCAACGTAATAGCCATACCATTAAAGTTAAGATAAATATAAATCATAAGTCACTGGCATATAAATACGATTGATTGAATTTATCATATCTCTTTCATGTTACAGGCATTTGATTCCTCTCCTGGGCAGTGTTTCACCATATCATTCCTAAAGTTATGCATGACTTTAAGAAAGACTGATGTACTTTAACAAGGGTAATACAGCTAAAATTCTCAATCAATCAGCACAAGAAATGATATGGTCGTGCGTAAAGTCGTTCTTAAAGTCTTTCATACCTTGGTGAAACACCGCCCTGATATCGTACTTTATATCTGGTCCAAACGTGTTTTTTGGGGGTCACCTTTTAACATTCATCCTCTCTTTCTCTTCTATCATATAATTCTTGGATATATTTACCCCTGATGCATTGGCCAGCTTCATCCTTAGAATAATCCTCCAGGCAATAGCAATCCCGGATTCCCCTCTTGATGACACACTCTGTGTTTGGTCCACATGGCTCTGTTGTACATGTGATTGCCCCTCCTGAACAGATGCATTTCTGACTGCAGTCATCACTACTCCACGGCACACCAGCCTGAGTAAGGGAAGATCAGATTTTTTTTTTTTTTAATTGCCTTGAAGTCGCAGCTCCTATCATAAAAGTGGCTTACATTGAGGAATGTTTTGATTTGACACTACATATAAATGGACGGAGTGGGCATTTTTCTCAAATTTTTTAATTAACGGGAATGTCAATAATTCTGCTACACAAATATCTGTAGAGTACCAAATCTCACATTAACCTAACTAAGAATGACAAAATATTGACGAGATGGAAAAAGGGACAGACCAAAGACAAAACAAGATGATGTAAATTTAAAGACTACACTGCATAAATTGTCATGAATTGGGGTCAATTGAGTTCTCCAATCTACAGGTGGATGTCATGAATTCACACTTATAGCATCATTGGGGTATGTAACATTATACCAGCATTGGCTCAATGGCTACAGACACTAATTGCAGTTTATACTTACAGTGATATATTCACCCGATGAGCCGATGCATCCACAGTCCTGGGGATCAACGCACTTATTCCCATCCAGGACCAACCCTTCATCGCACACACACGCCTCTACACAGGACACAGGACAGTTGAATGGAAGGTTGAAATCATAGCATGCCGGCTGACAGCCGCTGGCGCAGGATTGTAAGGTGGAGTTCACGGGACAGGTCAGATCTGAAAAAAAAGCAAGAGAGAGTTTATTATTAATCCTTTCATTGCTATGTGGTAAATGCTTTCAGATAAGTGGAATGTCTTATTCTAAGAGACCTCTCATTCATAGTAATATAGGATTGCCCAGTCAACTTCAAACTAACTCCGACCAAATAAGAAAACTTTTCATTCAAATCACAAGATATCTTGCATGCCGTGTATAATGCTATTTGAATTTGACAGTAATAGCAAGCAATTTCATCTTTGAAAGATCAAAAGCATTAGTTACTAAGTTATTTTGTTTTTGAACAATCCATTGTGTTTATGAAAAGATGTTTCCGTTTATGTAGGATGAAATTCAAAATGTCATTTTTCAACTTTACAGACGATCGTTGACACTCGACCAGCTTTAAACTCTTATTTGAGCAGCCAAGTTTTAAACTATTCATATCAAGTTAGAATTATCATGTTCCCAGTAGACACATGATCTACCTTTATATATTTATAATGGATATTCATGGCATACTGATTTTCAAGGATTTACTGGCGGGGGGGGGGGGGGGATGTTTGGTTGGTAATGTGCAAAGGCCCGCTAAATCAGACATCAAAACATATTAAGTTCTTGATAAAATGACCATAAATCTGGTCTTTTTTTAATGAAACCATGGATCTTTATTTTTGTCATTTTCAATCAAAAGTTACATTTGACATATTCTAGTTAATTGGACAGAATTTTGCGAAGGATTGGTGGAAGAGGGCAATTGTGGAAAAAAGGAATTTTCTGGTTTCATTTTAAATGCTATAATTTAGCCATGGGCGGAAACACAAATTAATGAGCACCGCAGAGGGTGGGGGTAGTGTGCTCTTTCTCTGATCAGTATTATTGTGTATAAAATGCACTTTATGATTTTCTTCATTTCCTGTTTAAAATTCTTTTACAATTTTGCACCTATTCCCCCTCATGCCTTACCCAGAATATTCCATTCAATATTCGGCTTAAATTTTTTTACCTCAGATAAATTCAACATACCACATTGACTGAGCTCCATTCTCCAGTATCCCGGGATCCCTCCAGCTTCTCTACAGGCCGAAGCATAAGCATCCATGTCAGTACAAACCAGGTCATCGTCAGGTAAGGTGGCACAGAGATCAAAGACACAGGCCTCATAGTACATCGCAGGGGAAACATAGCTGAAGCAATCTCCAAACACACCTTAGAGTAAACAGAATTCAATAAGAGTTTACGCTTTAAAAAACTATTTTAGATTTGTATTTCCATACACATTGGATCTACCGGTATATTGTTGTTATCGGTTATTTATTTTGGATACATGTATATAATGCAAAATACGCATTGCGTGTGAGTAAGTGTGTGTGATTTTGTACGACATAAAGATATATCAAGTTTTCTAGAATGAGTAAACAGAATCATGACAGAGTAAACAAAGTGATATTCATAATGATAATAGGAAATGTATATGATGTGTAAAAGGGTAAAAAGGGTGTATGAGTATGTGTGCCAGTGCTTGTTTTTCTCTGCATAGAGCGTATTTATTTACATGTACCTATGTCCGCATGGAGATCAAAACAGACGCACTCCTATTGAATTTCAATATTGTAAAGAAATGTAATATATATGTATTCACAAACGTGTGTGCATGCGTGTATGAGTGGGTGTGGGTGTGGTTGTGCATGCGTAGGTGTGTATGTGTGTATGAAAGTGGATGTGTATAGGTGTGTGGGTATGTGTGTGTGTGTGTATGTGTCTCTGAATGTGCATATTAATTTGTATGTTTGTATATGTATTTATTTCAGGGATTATCTGTGTCTGCTTGTAGAAGTAGATCAGTAAATTTTTGGTTTGCTATCTAAGTTAGATGTGAACGCATTGACAGTTGAAGATGGGCAGAGAATTCATACATGCGTAAAATATCAATATCAAAGATACATTAAAGTAGGCATTGACTGTGAAAATTGAAATATGACAAATATGATATCTATGGAGAGCTAGGAGGCTGTGTAACAAAACTAGAGAACTGTAGATTATTACATAGTTATTTAAAAAGAGTAATCAAGTTTGGAAAAATGCCTCAAAATGCCCTTGTTTGCTCCAAAAGTACATTTCAATAATGTCACCAAATGTACTTGCACTCATAATGCCCACTGCTTGTGTGTAGAAATCACACCCAAAACCAGTACAGCGCATTTGTACACACAATTCCGTAAATTACAGATTTGGTGACGTCAGATTTCTGCGCTTAGACTTATTCTATCAGGACCTTTCCAGTTAACACTTTGGATGAGAAATCAGTAATTTGATCGAAGCCGACACGATTTCATTATATGACTTATGTATAAAACCGATCAATATAACAATAAGAGATGGAAAAATATCAATTTACTTGGAATTACTTTCTATAATTATCTATTTCAAATTTCCCTATTGAGCTTTCTAAGGTAGATATGAATACATTGCTAATTTGAAATAAAGTTTCATGCATCTCCCACAATAAGGTGGTGCCTAAGACATAACAAATGTATGAATGCTATATCAAAAGATACCAAATTTCTGATTATTTTCTTGAAATATTGAAGCATTTTGAAGTCATGTAAAAATGTTGTAATTTATCTATAATAATAATCATAATAATAATAATAATAATAATAATAATAATAATAATAATTTATATAGCGCAGTCACTATATGGATATAATCTACTGCGCTGTGGTGTTAGGGTCTGTGGACATTGTTGCTACAATAATGCAAAGTAGCCGCTACTATTATTATTATTATCATAACGGTGCAATATATCATTGAAAAGCTTCAAGAAATAAATGAGTTTTCAACAAGTTTTTAACGTTTATTTTAACAGGGTAGCCCTATAATTTTACACTAGCTTTCTTTTTCTATACCCATTCCCTACAGTGTTGCACTACATTTGAATTTCATATCAAAAGATACTAAATTTATAATTTTTGGTTCATCCCTATCCACTACATTATTGCACTACATTCAATTTGAAATAATTTTAGTTGCCATTATATGTTTTGGACCCCATTGAAAATATCGGCTACCTTGGGTTATCCTGCAAGGATATACATGTATGCCACATTTGCACTAATTTTATGCCTGAAAAACATCCAAATTAGTTTACAAACCACTTTCATCATTGTGCATACTGCAGAATTGCTTAGCCTAGGTCCTCCTTTAATCACCTCTCCATGGCATATCATCTTTAAAAAAGGATAGAGGCTGTAGCAGTAGCAGTAGAGTTAAATTTAGTTGCTTTCCACAAATATCATTGATTAAATTATCCATGTAACATACCATTTTCATCATGGAGAATGCTGCATAGCTCCTCAGGCTGGGCACTTGTCGCATCCTCTGAGCATTTTGGCAAAGAAATATCACAATCCCAAACAATAGCAGTAGCAGTAGAGATAAATTTAGTTGCTTTCCACAAATATCATTGATTAAATTATCCATGTAACATACCATTTTCATCATTGAGAATGCTGCATAGCTCCTCAGCATGGGCACTTGTCGCATCCTCTGAGCATTTTGGCAAAGGAATATCACAATCCCAAACAATAGCAGTAGCAGTAGAGATAAATTTAGTTGCCTTCCACAAATATCATTGATTAAATTATCCATGTAACATACCATTTTCATCATTGAGAATGCTGCATAGCTCCTCAGCCTGGGCACTTGTCGCATCCTCTGAGCAGGGTGACTCATCTTCTAAAGGAATATCACAATCTGAGACAGTCCAACTGTTTGCAAACACTCTTGCTGATGTAACCTGGCAAGAAAATATATATTTAGGTTAAAAGATATTATTCAATGTTAAGAGGCACACTAATATAAAATCTATCAAACATTCATCCAAAGCCAATCCAATTTTATCCTGCAAAGGTTTATGAGGTAATTTCCAAGATATATGTGAAATGATGAATTTATTCATCTATACAAAAAGATAAAGAGGTGTAATAATAGTGTGCAAAAGTCTCATACAGTAGCTAATTTCTAAAATGATTGTGTAATGGAGATTTCATTCATGTATTGAGAAAAAAGGTCAAATAGCATCTGCCAGGAACTCATCGTGTGAATTTTCATAGTTTGATACATACAGTGTAACTTTTCCATTACTGAGATACATTCACACATTAGGGAGAATTTTAGCTCTGCACAACGTTTTTAATTTTGTGTGTGTGGGTGTGTGTGTTTTTTTTTGTCAGGGAAGCATGCAGTTAAGGCATGAAATTTGTATGATTTTTTGTACATGCATTAAAATACGTAAACAAACTGTCCATCGAATCTCGTTCCCAAATCAGACCACAACAAACTGCTCTAATGCTAAATCCATTCTTTGTTCCATCTGTAGAAGTGCTGGATAAAATTTAAATTGTCAAAAAATACAAATATCCAATTTCAGATAACTATAAATTATTTTTGCATTGTTTTCTGATTGGGATTGGCTGATTCTGAACGATTGAGTCACATATGATGACAGTATAATTCTGTTTATTATTTTTTTTGGCATAATTTTATACATCTGCTTTCAAGAAGCATTTCTGAATATACAGGCAAATAAACATGTATGGACAATTCCAAGTATTGTGTACCGCCAGCCCCATAAATGAAAATAGCTTTTCTTCATTCATATCTACTTACTGATCTTTAAATGATTATAGCTAAAGTACTACATGTAGGAGAACAGTGAGTTCAGGCATACATTACAAAAAACTTAGAAAATGCATGGAATTTACCATCTAATTTTCATTAAAAAATTCAGGTAAGGAAAATATGATACTTACAGCAATACCATTATTCGTTGTGTACTCATTATCATTGCGATCATCATATGTCCCACACAATCCACAGGTGATATTCTTGTACGTTTCTGGGAGAGTGATTTCAGCTCTGTATCTACCATCGTACTCAACACGTAGCCCAAAGTCAGTCGAGATAACCTGACAACAAATCCACAAAAATACATCCATCAAATTAATGCTTTAACCCTTTCAGGACGATAGAACACGTTTTTGTGTTTGGGGTCAATAACTTTTGATGTAGTGCTCTCATATATACCAGACGCATGAGCAGAAAGAGAAAAAATCCTACTCTAAATCTGACCATTTTTATTCTGTCAACAGAATCTATAAAATGCAAAAAATCACTATAACGGTCAGAAATACTTAGATTGGCAACACAGATATCATTTGAAATCACTATTTTCCAAGCCAATTGGAAACTTTGAACTCTTAAACACGCTTTTTGACAAAGAGAATTCAATATGGTAACATAGCATTTCATTGAAACATTAAACAATTTTAGTGTTGTATAGGAATAGTGATTGAATCTGTTGTAGAATAATTCCTGTCATGAATGGGTTAATATGATTCACATTTTTTGTAGGAAATATTAGACTTAAATACTATGAGCACAAAGAAGAAAGAAATTCTACAAACCATCCAATTGCAGATACACAAATTCACATGGACTCGAGCAGACAGAATAAAGTTTCCTACCCTGTTACAGTTTAATTTGCACAGAAGTATATATGTAGCGCATGTGTCAAGTGCATATATCTACTTTTGTGCTGAATAAAAGGAAAAAACTATGAGAACCAACACAGTCATCACTTTTTTCCATTATTTTTCTAACATATGTTATGTAAAAACAATGCTTTTCCCATTCATACTGTATCGATCATCATTTTATGTCATCATACAATTGTTTCCCAATGCCTGACGCATGCAAGAGCCACATCATTCACTACTGCCAAGTCCTTCTCAATATGTTGTATTGTACCGCATGTAACGCATGTTTGTCAAGCATTTACCCATATGTTGTGTAATATTTTGCTTATTTGTGAATATGAAAGGTTGAAAAAAGGTAAGAAAAGAGTTCAGGTCTGAGATCTTGTGTTCGTCACTGGAATACAAATAAATAACCTTTAGGAACGTACTGTATGTGATCCGGTGTAGAATATAAACACTGATCCAGATCTCAACGGGGGCGTAGCATAAACCCCATTGACCCTAAGCACATGGTCCCTCGCAATCGAAAACAGGCTCCCGTCAACCTCTAGCGAGAGCTCCCTGAGGAACGACACCTTATCAGACGGCAGACGCTTCACGTTATCGCTCCAGAGGTGGAAGCTGGGGAGACTTCCGGGGTTCTGCGAGATGCCCGTGCAGTCATCGGTGACCAGCGTGTAGTCACAGTCACCTTGGTAGTTGTAGGAGACACCATCAAAGGTGATGTAATGGGGATCTCCCCACACTGTGCAAATCCGGTATTCTGCAGAGGAAAAAGTTAGCAGATACACAATGAGGTCCACATACCATCAACTTATTATTTTTTTAACCTCTTGCAGAGGATTGATTCACATCCAAAGATTGCAATAAATGAAAAATCAAATTATAAATAAAACCATCCAAACATCTTGCGAGAAATTGTTATTAATATTACTACAGTCTAAATTCATCAATAATAATCATAATAATAATACTTCTATAGCGCAGAAACTATATTAACATATTCTACTGCACTGAGAAGACTCTTATTTAAGTAAAGACATGAGTGGTAATTAAAGTAGACTTATTATAATGACGTGTCAAAAAGATATGTTTTAAGCTTTGATTTGAATGCGTTTAGTGAGGATGAATTTCAACTCATTACATTAGTAATGATGGGTCCATTTATATAGCGCAATTACTATATGTATATACTCTACTGCACTTGATACTTTATACCATATCCTGGAAAAACTGCTAAGAAATCCATTCAGGCGCTCAAGCATTCTAAGGAATGAATTCCCGTCAGGTACCCATTTTCACCTGGGTGAATTGCAGCACAGTGTGGACAAAATTCTTGCTGAAGGAAATTAACACCACAGGTGGGATTCAAACAACTGACCTTCTAGTTGAATGGGAGTTACACTACACCATAATGCCTTCACGTGTACAAACTATGTAAAACTATCTGATATAATGTTGTTTCATGTCAGAAATTAATAATTGCAATTGATCAATTTGAGGAATTTGAGATCAAAACAAGTTTCAGAGCAATTTTATCTTGTAACTTTTAGATTAATATACAGTATGAACAATTTTTCACACAACATTTGTAAAGTATGCATACATTCTTTTCACATATTTGTTGCAATTGTACACCTTCGGTTCTTCGTATTTACATAACAGCTGGAATTTCTTTTGTCCATTTAACTTATGTTCAGAGTTTTGAGGACCCATAGAAATAGCAAGATACAATATCACTATTGAAGACAAGCACTGTAAAGAAAAGGAAAATAAATTTGTAACTATTCTAATCATATGCAATCACCTTCCTGATAATATCTTAACCCTAACTAGGCCGGGCTATTTTGGGAGTTCTCATCGATCGCGCTATCGCCGCGAAAATTTGCACGCGAGTAGAGTATCATGTAAACTATAAATTTGCATCATCAGATTTTTTAAAAAATACACTCTTTATTTCTAATTAATTAATTATGCTAATTTATGCATACTAATGTATTTTGTGCTCTAAATCACAAAATACCGGTGATAGAAAGCTAATTTTTGGTAAAGGTATTCCTGGTAACATATCTAGCAATACCACATAAAAGAATTGCACTGACAAATTTAATTTCTATGTTTTTTATTGTTTTTTCAATTTCTTATGTATTTTATTGTTTTTTCGACCTTTTGTTTTCTATTGTTTTTTGAGCAAAATTTATTGCAAATATTTTTTCAAGCATAATTATGCTAAAATGAATTGATTTCAGCCACTGAAAACAAAAATATGAATTTTAATGTGAATTAATTGAAAAGACACAATTTGCATTGACTTTGTACACAAAATCACGTTTTGGAGCAGTTTTGAGGCCGACATGCGTGTATAAAATTTTACGTAACGTCGTAACAGTAGGTTCGATTTCCGTGAAAATGGTCTTAAAAGTTGCGGGAAACTTGAAAGAAAAAAGTCAGTGAGCCGCGTTATCAGAAATTTTCGCGCGGCAAAACAATCGCGAAATCTGTCGAGGGGGGGGGGGCCCCCGGGGCCCCCCCCCCCCCCGGCCTAGTTAGGGTTAAATTCTATAAAGCTTTGATTATTACATCATGAGCCACTTAACTTACCATTTTGACAATTAGGGCCAACACGGTTTGGCTTGCAGGTATAAAATCTATTAACCAAGCTCATGTTGAAGATCATAGTGTCTAGATCCCCAACATACATCCTCACTTCATAATACTCATTGCCCCTGAGCGAAGGGATGTCCGCTATTCCCTGGGAGACGTCGGTGATCTGGGGGCCGGGGATCCAGGTGGTGGTCTCGTAGCGCCGGTATTGGAGCTGGATCCGATTGTTGGCGGGAGGCGTGAAGTCGTCCGCGTCCCAGGCAATGGTCAGGGAGTTGGTGCGCGCTGTTATGATGCGGATGTTGAATGGCAGTTCGGTAGCATCTGAAAGGAGGAAAAATGATTAATCAGTATTATATCCTCAAGCTCATTTTTTTTTACTACAGTATTATATCCGTTGTCCAAAGATTCTGAGCCAGTGATTGGTCTAAGTCCCTACGCGTGACTTTTGAGAAATCCCACCAGCATCGAAATTGCCTGAAATGCGAAGTCATTCGTAGATAGTTCAGAAACTATCTACAGCTTCACCGATGAACCACTACTGGTTTTGTGAGTTTTGAAGTAACAAAACGGTGCACGCAGTTCATGCTTTGTGGCAAATCTGGTGCACGTAGAAATGCAACGCCTGTACAATGTAACTGTGCATGTGTAGCCTACTGTGTTGTGTTCACTTATTCGCACTTATAGGCGAGGCTGCCTAATTTTGAGGTGTGCCAGTTTTCACTTCCTCAGCCTGTTTGGATCCATTATTCAATCACTGTGCAATGTTCATTGTCATTCATTGTACAATGTATGTATTGAAGAAACATAAATAAATAAATATCTAGCTATATTCCTGAATTGTATAAGGGAGAAAATCAATGGTCTGAAATAAAGTAAGGGTTGGTTGCCTAATTTTTGATGATAGATGGGGCCCTTCAAACATGTTGATTACACTGGTGAACGGCAGATATGTTGCCATCCTATTTCACTGAAAAATCCTAATAAATAGCATTTTAAATGAAATGAATAAGAATAAATACGTTTTTAAATAAATCTTACGAAAAGGCACTTTATAAATGCAAATTATTCTTATAAAATCCTTTAAAAAATTCTCACCCTGAGTGCAGCCTTCTCCACTGAATCCTCTCGCACAAGTCGTGACAAAAATCGGTTCGGTGGTAGCGACGCTTCCTCCGACAGCTCTCCTCATGACCAGCTGCAACTCGTAAGTAGTCTCACTCTGAAGACCAATCAGACTGTACAGACGTCTGTCCCCGTCGAGAAGGTCACTCTGGAACCATGTTGAATCATTGACCCTGCGGTACTCAAACCTGAACCACTCGACCTCGATGAGGACGGTCCAAGAGACGGTGATTGCGATACTCCAGACTCGAACAATCTCCAGTTGAGGGCGGTCATCTGAAATGCAAAATTAAGAATTAGTTCACACTGCGTTTTCAATTGTCAGGATTACTGTATGTATGCATATATATATTTGCTTAAGGATTTACTGATTGTTACATTCTTACATTATGAATATATGCTGTGCATACCAATTCATTACAACAAAACTCATCATCAAACTCATCCACTCAGCGGAGTGCTCAAGGCGCTTTGCATTATTATTACCCTGGCTTTAGCCTGGTATACACCAGCGCACATGGCATTTCAAGGAACAAATATTCCTACCAGGTACCCATTCACCTCACCTGGGTTGAGTGCAGCATAATGTGGATGAATTTCTTGCTGAAGGAAATTAATGACATGTGTGTGATTCGAACCTACAACCCTGTGGTTGAAAGGTGAGATTCAGAACCACATATGGTAGTTACTCCTATTTCTTGAATGCACCTTGAGCCCTGGAACTATATGAAAATCATCATCGTCATCATCATTATCACTGTCCCCATTATTATCATTATTAGTATCATGTTATCCAGTTCATTTAACCCATTGAATACTGAAACCACGGCGGTGTTTCAACAAGATAAGAAAGACTGTAAGAACAACTTTAGGCACGACTGTTACCAATTCTTATGCTGAATGATTAAGAATCTTGCGCGTATTATACTCGTCAACGTACTCCATTCTATCTATCTCTAACTTTAAGAACAACTGAGTGAAAAATCGCCCAGGTAGTGGTTGCACGAAATCTGTAGGAATTAAAAAATTTAGCAGTCAATGGGTTTATAGAAATCCGTAATATCGTCCATGTTTTCACTAAGTCACGGAAGCCAGAATGTACAGTTACACGAAATGAGTTACAAATCCACTGAAACGTGTCCTTTTATAGAATTAACACGTTGTTCGATAGGATGTACATTGAAATTATGCTATGTCGGGATTTCTTTGTCTTTATGCAACAATGCCCTTTGGCTCTCGTCACTTTGTGAAAATATGGACAATATATGCTTACCTTGTTCACAGTTTACTCCAGCAAATCCAATGGCACATTCACATTCATATCTGTTCACAAGATTGTTACAGGTGCCTCCATTCTGACACGGGCTGTTGAAACACTCATCAACATCTGTTCAAAAAAAGGGATATAGGCAATTATTACCTGATTCAGGCATCTTAGAGACAAAATATAAACACATATTTTGTTTGTCTTGATTGATTTGCGCAACATTGATTACGTCACAATGTCTCATTGCGCTGTCGAGTGGAATAACAACGATACACCCCTCTTCGCGCGATATCGTCTTTTCACAAAAACGTTTGTGTACAAAATTGGTGGACTATGATACCGGTATTTCCCTCTGCGCCCCCATGGGTCCCAGGGCAGCTGATATGCGAATGAATAACAGACTATCTTCACAATATCCATTCCATATCCACTTTTCGTGGTTGGTTAGTCTATGAACATTTTTGCAGGGTATTGAATTTGAGGATATAATCCATGAAAAAAGTATAATCTCCCGACCTGACTTATAAAGATTTTTAACGAAACAGAAAGTGATTACTGCAAAAGAATACCTTTAAATGCGGAAAAGTTATAAATAATGACCATATAATCTGTAGATTAAGATTAGAAGCGCAAATATACATGTGATTGATACATTGATAGCGTTATAGTGCCACTTCAAAAGGTACTGTGTGAAATACTGCTCACATTATCTTTTCGTACAAATTTTCAAGGAATCATTTTCGCGGGTCTAAAATTCGTTGTCGGCAATATCACCGTGAAAAGCGCGGAAATTAAAACCAATTTTTCTTTTTATATTTGTATATTTTCATTTACTGTGATACATTCGTCATTTTTACTGTTGAAAACTTTTTGATGGCTGAATAAATGATAAAATAATAATAATATTTTCAAAAATGAAATGTACATACATACAACATCATATATGTGGCTCCTGGATGCGCGCATGGTGCCGTAGGAATAATGGCTGATTGGCATTTTCAAGGTAAAATAAGCCATAATTCGTGAGAAAATCTTCTCCTAATTTCGTACACACTTATATATAGACATGTAAAGCAATTCGTTATTACATCAGCTCATTTAACTTCAATTTCTGCATCCCGACCACTACATATCTATACCTTTAAGTGATATACAAATCATACTTTTTTTTACCTCAGTTTCCCTCTAAATGAAGAATGCATAAACTCACCCACTTCACAATTTGCACCAACGTATCCGGGGACACAGTTGCACTTGTAGACACCACCTTCATATCCAATACATGTCCCATCATTTTCACATGGACTGTTTGCACATGGCGAAGTATCTGAACATGTTATAATAATAATAATAATGAGACATATAGCACACCGTATGTTTGAAAAAGGCCTCAGTGCACTAAAAGAGTTTAAAAGAAGTAAAGTTAAGTTACAGCTGTTTGAAAAGGTGGGTTTTAAGAAGTGTTTTGAAATGTCAAACAGAATCGGAAGCTCCAAGGTTAGATGGTTGGGGGTTGTTAGGGGGAATATTTAATAAGTAAAGTAACACTTAGTGAATGAATAATTTCTATTTCACAGCTTGCACCAACACATCCAGGAATATATTGGTAGCCCTAAACTTTAAATCCAACTGATATTCCATTGTTTTCACATACATGGAGTTGAGATGATGGAAGATATTTTGAGCGACATGACATTATGAAAGCAAACTTGTTGGTACATTTATGTGGCACAGAAACAATATGAGCATATAGTTTACTCTTTTGTGCTTGATCAAATGTACTGTAAGAAAAAGAAAATAATTGTTAAACATTTTTACAAAGTTCCTAACATAATCATGAGAAAGTTGTTATGCGCTTAACAGAACATAGAAATATTGCTATATTGGTATCTTGTCTGATCATGTAGCTCAGGAACTTCGTTATAGGCGTATTACAGCATTAAAAAAAATGTCTTTGTACTAGCTACCTTTTTAAACCTGGGTTGTCTGCAGCAGAATAAGAATGAATTTTTGGCTGAGGGAAATTAACGCCACAGGTGGGATTAAATCCGCTACCCTCTGGTTGAAAGGCAAGTGTCTGAACCATGAAATTATGGCGTTTCTGACTAAGAAACAAAAAGGACATGGGGTAGATAAGATAAATAAATAAATAAGTAAATGAATGAATAAATAAATGAATGATTAAAAAAATAAATATTCACTCACCTATCTCACACCTATCACCAGCATAGATCGTAGGACACAAACATCTGTAGTAGCCAAAAAGGTTAAAGCACTCTCCCCCATTCTCGCACGGGGCACTCGCACACTCATCGATATCTACGGACAAAATGAAATACAGAAATGGCAATCATATGTTACGATGTCCCGAAAACAAAATAAAGAATGAAATACAGGAATGTCAATCATACATCATGATGCTCTGAAAACAGAGTTAAAAAGGTTGTTTTAAGGATTTACCTGTGTCACAGTGTTACCATAAGTTGGCCTGGATATCTAAAGCGATGAATAGGAGCGTTGTGAATTGACCTCCATTTAATTTTACAGAAGCAACCCTCTATTGAAGGTTAACATAAAGAAATGATATTGAAAATATCTAAATTGTATGTATCTTGAAGGGTAGCTCTAGAAACACACGGATACTCCACATTCCTAACCACAAAACAAAACTCACAATGGGAGACCGTGCTTTTGCCATAGCAGCTTGCCAATCCACATCAGAAACTCTCAACCCTTAAATACCTTCAAGTCCAATTTAAAAACATATATTTTCCCTTAAAAACTTCTTTGTACAATTTGGCATTAAGACATAATTAGCGCAGCTGAATATATTTAGTACAGTAATTGAGCTATATAAATCCATGTACATGTATATTATATAATTAATATTGAAGATGAATTTCCATAATCCCCACCCCATGTGATCACGAGAAACGAGCCAAAATGAGTGAGAATCAGGCCTAAAGCATGGAAAATTGGTAGGCCTTTGCAACACTTACCCACTTCACAGTTTTCTCCTCCCCATCCTACAGTACAGTTACATTCGTATGCAGCAAGCAGATCAATGCAGGTCCCCTCATGAATACAGGGGCTGCTTGCACACTCGTTGATATCTGAAAAGAAAAGTTGAAAAGGACCATGAGAGGGTATCAGAGGTGAAATAAAATTGCTTATGAGTAATATAAACATTTAAAACCATCACCCCTATCACAATAAAAAGTTCTCTTCTTCTTGAAATATTCAACGTTTTATCCTCAATGTTTCCTATGCTGTACAAAGATGAGCTAACAGGGCGAAGCATGGGATGTGCACATAAAAGAACGCACACACACATTTTCTTTTTAATTTTTAGTTTTTTAGTTGTTGAAATATCCAATTTCTAATCCTTCTTGTCTCTCTAGATAACCTCAAGACAAATATACAAAGATACGCCATCCCTGCAAGTTGCTCCATTCTGACAGGGATCAGAAAAGCATTCATCCTTCTGAGCACACAGTGTACCAGTCCATCCGGGTGTGCAGTCACAAGTGTACCCATTCCCTTCATCATATGGTGAAGCAAAGTCATGTACATGCTAAACGACACACACACACATATTCATAAGCTGACCTATAAACAACACATCGAAGCCTTGCGTGCAAAAGTCTCAGCAAGGAACAACCTACTGCGACGCCTGGCTGGCACATCATGGGGTGCTTCTACATCGACCCTTCGCACAAGTGCATTGGCCCTGGTATTTAGCACGGCTGAGTATGCTACACAAGCGTGGTGTAGGAGTTCCCACAGCAAGAAGTTGGATCGCACACTTAATGACACCTTGCGCCTCATTACTGGATGCCTGCGCCCAACACCCACTGATCTCCTCCCGGTCCTTGCAGGAATTGCGCCACCAAGGTTACGTCGAGAGAACCTGACTGATAAGTTGACAAATACATCTCTTGCTGCCGAAGATCATCCCTTGCACAGGCTAATACGTGAATCCCAAGACCTAGGTCGCCAACGTCT